>ML337646.1:0-12106 GCA_005239505.1 Nicotiana paniculata
GGTTTTGGTTTGGTAGAAGAGATTTATGCGTGCGTGTGTGAGCATGTTTTATTTTTTTAAACATAGAGGGACTGTTGCAGTCAGAAATATCAGATGATGGGGTTAATCAGAGGGAAAGAGAGAGAGAGAGAAACATATAATAGCACAATAGGAAAAGGACGCTATATATATGGTGGGGGTGATATCTCTTCTGATGATCCCAAAGATTTGCTTAGAACCGATTCTTCTGTTTTTATTTTAATTTGTGACATTTTTTCTTACTTCTTAAACTGCTAATTTGAAGATTATATATGGTATGATGTACGTAGTATTAATATCAATAAATTAAGTAAGTACTCTCTCCGTTTCAATTTAGACGAGTTAGTTTGACTCGCATGAAGCTTAAGAAAAAATGAACAAATTTTTTGAAACTTGTGGTTTTAAAAACTTAAGGGGGTAAAAGTTTTGTAGGGACATGATAGTTATGTGATTATAAAAACTTTTCATTAAAGGAAAAATAGGTAAAATAAAGAGTATAAAATTAAATTATTTTTAAATTTATAAATATGTCATATATTTGACTAAAAAAGAAATTACCTCTTTTAATTTGAAACGGAGAAAGTACTTTTTTACTTTTTATTTAAAGTTGGTACATACTTTGAAGGACTCTTTATCTTTTTCTTCTCCTCTTATGCGATTAATTAAAATCATTTCTCCACATATTCTTGATTCGAATTCCAAATAACAAGAAAAGCTTGTCCTCCTAAAAAAACAAAGCTACATGTAATATTTACCAAAGAGATAGCAATTCTCTGTCCTCGGAAGAAGGTAAATATCTTCCTCAGACTTTATGATGTGAGATAATACTGAGTACGTTATTGTTGTTATATAGCAATCAAGTACGTTAAGAGGAAACGAAAATCGACGAACCATAACTTATTAGTTGCAACGTATTAGTACAATTTCATCAAACTTATTAGCTCCGACTTTGGCTACTTTTTATTTCTAAAGAATTTGAAAATATTATTTGTTCATGAAATATGATCAGTTTGTGAATAAATTTTGAAAAATGAAACTCAAGTTTCCAAAAATTAGTTTAAGGTTATTTTTAGTTGAAGTTTTTTCTTCCACTCATAAAAGTTTAACTTCTTTCAAATAAGCATAAAACAATTTTAACTTTCAAAATAACTTTAAAAACTTTATTTTTTCAAGTTTTACCAAAATTATGTTTAAACGCTAGCTTAGTTTTAGATGTTTTGTACTTCTTTTTTGTTTGTCCACATTAGAGTGATAGAGGTAGTTATTTGGTGGGTACATACAATTAACTCACTAAGATAGTGATACACGTGCAATTATGGTAAATACAATTGTAGAAATCAGTGACTGTTAAAAGTAAAAATGACAAAGGAAGAGGGTCTTACGTACGTAAGCCTAAGTTAACTACAATTGGTCTATATATAGAGTATAGTAATAAATTGGCCATCTTTTTATTACTATTATAACCAAGTAAGTAAATAGTCAGTAGCTAAAAGATATAGCGGCAGGGAAAAGGCTCAGGCCTGAGGCATCTAAAGAAATCTGAAGGACATTGAAGTTATATATACTATATGCAGTTGCACACGTACATTAACCTGCTCCTCTGCACCTCCCCCCTACAATACTATTCCCTAGGGTCTCAGTCTCACCCTCTAGTATAGCTACAGATCCATAGGCTCCTTAAAAACTTTCTTCTCTTTTGCCTTTCTGCTTTTTTTTTTTTACAGAACAAAATTATAAGCTTTATTTTTTCCTTCGAAGCAGGGGTGTTCGTTGGTCGGTATCGTATAGTGTTTAGATATTTTGATTCGGTATTTTAAGTATTCAATTTAGTAAAATATTATATTAATACCGTACCTAATTAAATTCAGTATGATTCGATTTTTCTCCTTTTGATTTTAGTTTATTCGGTTCGGCAACTTCGATTTATTCGGTTTGAATACTAACTAGTGCATAGAGTCATAGACGGTAATATTCTTAATTAAAGTATTAAATAGTACAAAACTAAAACGTTTTGTTAACAAAAGTTTTGTCTCAAACCAGCAAATACTAACCTAGAGAGAGAAAACTTAGAGAAATGTCGTGTTACTTGCTTAGGGTTAGCTGATGAACTTAGAGAATAAATGAAAGTAAAATTTTAGATTTGTTATACTTATGTTATAATTAATAAAATGTGTATTGTATAATATAATATATATTTCGGTATGATATTAATATTTTAGTATTTCATTTTAAAATATCAAATATCATACACTAATCTTTTTTACAACTTAAAAGCAAATACCATATCAAATATCAAAATATCGAATACCGAATATTAAAATTTTCAATTTCAATACGATAATTCGGTATATGTCAAATTATGCAGAGCCCTACTCTGCAGAGAAGAGAAGTGTTTATGCTGCAAATGCTTATATGGTCTCACGTGCTACTCTGGAAAAAATAGATGAATTTTCCCCGAGTAATAACAGGGATCTTTAAATTCTAACCAATTTAAGCATGTATACAGCTGACCCACTTTTACATTCAGTGTTCTTTACTATATTCCTTTGTTGTTTTCCTCGGAAGCATAATTTATTTTCATTAAATGAATACTAAGAAGTTGGAATTAGCTAGGCTTTATGATGAAAATGCCTTTGGTCTAACTGTCTAAGATATCGTTAATTAATATCGTTTTGTCCAAAATGGATGAGAAGGTGATAATGTTATCTGACTGTAGGTCCAATAGTGCAAATTTACTACTTCCTCCCTTCACTTCATGTGTATATTAAAAATAGATTTTTATTTTTACTTGTCACTTTACGCATATTGTTAATTCCAAACGAATATGCAAGTATACATGGTCGTACAAATAATATAATGATAAATCAAATGTCGAACCCACAGAGACTTGTGTAAACTACTTACTAAATCACTATAATTGTTATTTAATCAAGCCAAAGTAAAAATCCAGGAATGTAACTATCTTATACTACGATTCTACGAAATAACTCATTATCAAGTAACGGGAGTATTATTGTGTATTCAATAGAGACAAATAAAATTTCAAGGTTGTGATCGATTCACCACTCGTATTGCATTCTAATTAACTCTTTCCTTCATATAATTCACTCATGGTTACTAATTAATCGATAAATGCTCTCATAGGTTAACGCCGATATTCCTATGAAATTAATCTATCAGAATGCACTAAGATTACGATATTTAATTAAGCACGGTGACTAGGTATATTCCTATCCTAACCACAAATCCGCTCCCCTGAAGGGTTAAGANGAAACTGAGAATCCTTCGCTCCCTAGCAATTCCGTGTGTATATTCTCTCCAAAATGGCGTTCAACCCTCAAAAATAAACTTAGACTTGTTTTGTATACGTGTGGGTAGGTTTCGAGCCGAAATAACCGAAAACTCTCTGCCTCCAGCGCCACAGGTGGCATCCAGCCCTGACTGTGGCGCCCAAAATCACTTTTTGCCCGGTTTTTGCGTTTTGGCTCTAATTTCGCGCTTTTCGCCCCCAATTGATCCTGAATCATTCCTACACATAAAAACACTTCAAATTAATATAAATCATCACATTTAACACCTAAAACTCACGAAATAAAAGTAAAAATATGAGGCGATATACATAGAAATATATACACTTTAAGCTAAACATCAACACCCCACACTTAGACTCTTGCTCGTCCTCGAGCAATGGGACAATCTACTACCCTTCAATACGTACCAAGTTCATTATCAAATAGTATTTTACTTTTCAATCACACACCTTACCCCTTGACTATGATCGATACCGGCAACCAAGTATGACATACAAAATTTCACATTCTTCCCCTTCTTTAAACATGCCCAAGTATAAAAATTTTAATCAATCATACCAACAACCTACGTGCAACCACCCAACCTCAAGAGTCAACTTGCAACCACTAAGCTCTCTCAATTCACGCACCTACCCAACAAGAAAGTTTAGTACATTACCAATCGTTCATGAGATCATGTGCCCTCACCAACAAACAAAAGAGTGAATATAACTAGTACACACATTCAAATATGCTTTTGAACATAATTTAAGGACATCCCACAATTGAACAAAAAATCACTCACCCTCACAAAGAATTCATATGCATCCCGTGGTTGTACCATAATCTTGACCTTAGTGTAGATCTCCACTAATTCAAGTTAGCTGAATCTAGGATCAATTAGTACTTTTAAGGTTGTAATTAGGCTAAGGGACGGGTAGGATATATTTAGGAATAGTGACTAACCCTCCTAAGCACTTTAATACACTACATTCACAATTCAACACATATTCTTCTCAACAAATTCCCTTGCCACAACTCATATTCAACATNCACTTTTGAATACAATTTTAGTGCACTAACAGGCCTTTCCATGGCTCCACTCAAAAACTAATCCCCCATGTCTTACCTTACTTCTTTTAGCGACTAAGTGCCTTAGGAGAAAAAGGTGCAAAAATCTCAATTTAAGAACAAAATAGGGGTACGACTTGTAATGTGGGTACCAAAGAAAAGGTCAAAAGGCTCAAAAGGGCTAACAATGGAAAATTTAATTCTTATGTGACAAGCACATCCATGATCAAACAAGAAAAATGCCTACGTCATCCCCTAGACTAGCATAATCTACAATTTCGCTTTGATTAACACACGGGGCAAGTTCTAGACTACACAGGACAACATAGAAAATCACTAAACCTCACTCACACATTGCACATGACTCAATCACAACGGTTTTGTTCAACTCTCAAGTCAAGCAAGCACACAAAATTGAGAGAATTAAGCAATATTACACTATGTAGCATACAAGTCAAACAACTGAGCTAAGGCGTCACAAAATGGGCTATTTATTCTTACTCAGGCATCACATGTCAACCCACATACAAGGGAAAGCAGAATGTATGTCATAACCTAATATGCCGGCACCAAACATGTCAATGGGTATCTCAAAGTTACTCAGTTTCTTCCTAACTACTAAAAAAATAATTTTAAGTGCCCGGTTCGAGCTACACGCTTGGAAAAGAATCGGTGCCCAAAGAAAAACCAAGGGATACTACCTATACCCTAAGAGAAAAATAAAAATTTATTTTGGTGTTTTTAAATCGGACTTTATCCCTCAAGAAAATTGTCCAACAAATCCATCGTCGGGAAAAGTCCAAGTTTTTTCTATTTTTCTATTTTTTTTTAATTTTTCATTTTTTGAACTAACTAAGTTAACAATTAACTAAAATGAAAAATACTGAAAATGCGACTAACTACTCAAACAAAACATAATTAATGCTAAAAAAAAATTCTAACTATACAATTATACAACAAGATCACAAGTAGCATACTTCCCACCCCACACTTAAAGCATGCATAGTCCCGATGCATATGAAAATTAACAAAACACAGTAGGGTGAAAAGAAATGCTCCTTGTCATTCAGAAGTCTCCAGAGCAGCAGCTGCAGGCTCATCATCATCAGGGCCTAGAGGAACTACGGCTCGAGGTCCGGTAACCTCTTCACCCCTCTCATCTTCTGTGTCAGAGTCGCGTACGGTGTTCACATCCTCAGAAGAATGAATAGGGCTGCTAGGTGCAATCCTCAACATCTCTTTGGTAGAGCTGGATAACTATTGCGCAATTCCATACGCTCCACATCCGTAGCACCTGCTTTACACATCAAAAAGTTCAGAGTTTTATAAATGTACATGCTGAAGCTTTCATCCCTTTCATAGCGTGCAGCTGGCGTGAGCTTGGATGATGGCTCCAGCAGTATAGTAATGTCCATTAGCCCCGGGTGAAGGCTCCACCACTTCATCATACCCTGGGTACTCAGGCACCCCAAGGTCTAGCATATACTTGGTGAGCAAGTTTCCAAAGAAAAACCGCTTGATCTGCCGCCCAAACCTCGTACGTGCCATCTCACCCAACATCAATTCACCCACATTTATGGGTCGACCTGTCATCAAAAAATAAATGACACATATCCGAGCACGAGTGCAGTCACTGATATGCTTGGCAGGCATGAGGCATGCTTGTACAAAATTTTGCCACACCTTGGCAGTCTTGTTAAAGTCTGACCGGACCATATGAAGATGAAGAGTGTCGTGTTGTTTGATCCACTTGGAAGTCGAATCAACGCCACACAAGGTGTGACGAATCAATTTGTATTTAGGGCTCTTGATAAAATTTTTAGGCCTCGTTGGGTCAACATCTTCAACCCCCAAGTATTTGCATATGTTTGTCCGATGCATTTTAATATCAACCCCTCGTCACTTGAAATAGCATGCCCGTCGTTCCAACTGGCATAAAGTTCCCAGATCATACTCAAATTTGCCTTGTCGGGGCATGTCAATAGCTTCTCCATGTGCCTTGCATGGAGTTGGCTCATTACCTCAGGAAAGTTCCGCTCCAAGGCTTTAGTGTTGATCCCTACCTCGGAGATATAATTCCCCTTTGGCACAAAGTTCTTGTACCATACAACCACCGCATCATCTACCAAATCTAACCGGGGTCGGGGTCTCAAAGGTGAAGGGTGTGAGCTCTCGGCCAATTTCTTTCCTTTGGCTTGGCGGGAGGGGCCATCTCCTTGCTTTCTTTTCTTGGGTGCCGTAGAGGTGGAGGAGAAATTTCCAATGCCTTTGCCCTTGGTTGCACTATCCCGAGCCATGTGGTATCCTGCAACACCATGAACACAAGAACATGAGACTTGATAAATATTGTACCTAAGGTTGTGGTGCAAGTCCTACAAGGACCTCACACTTAAAACCAAAAGTCCAATTAACACTTCCTTTCATGATCTATTTTTTTATGCGATAACGTGCAAGTGTTGCCTCCTAAAGCTATGGGTACTCAAGACTTCCCCAAGTTATTCAAAAAATAATTGATTATGGCTACATGAATTCACAGTAATCGTGGCAATAGCATGTTGCACTCCATTGTATACACTACAAAACTACACCACATCACTACTTTCTACAACAAGTTAACACATATAATACATAAAATACATGGTGTGAAGACATGATTTTTAATTTCAAGCTCAAACCTTTAACATGTATCACATTCCTACACACCCCACACTTATCCCAAGTTCAATTACAAGACACTCGGTTACTCAAGACTTCACCGGTGTACCTAGAAACTTCATTCAAGCATATTCACAAACACCTTGTGGGCATAAATTTTGAGCTCTAGATTTCAACAATGGTGGAAGAGAATGGTCATCCCAATTTATAAATAGAGTAGATGGACTTTAAATTTACTACTTCAACCACAAAATCATCACCACAATGTCAACAACACCAAGCCAACCACCAAAATAGTCTTACAATTTCATAAAGGGAAAAATTGGGAGTTAGGGCTCATGGGGGGTGGGATTTACCATTGATACTACACTAAAAACATAAGATAATAAGAATAATAATAATAATAATAATAATAATAAGAAGAAGAAGAAGAAGAAGAAGAAGAAGAAGAAGAAGAAGAAGAAGAAGAAGAAGAAGAAGAAGAAGAAGAAAAATAGAAACATACCTGGAGATCGAAGAAAGAAAAACAAGATAAAAATTAAAAAAATTTGGGTGAGGGGGGAGGTAACTTGCGGGTAGAGAGAGAGAGAGAGGAAGGAGGGGAGTGTTTGTTTTTTTTCTTTGGGTGTGGGTAAATGGGTAGAAGATGGGTTATAGTGTTAGTGTAGATGGGTAATTGAGTTGGATTTAAGGGGTATGGGTAATTAGAAAAATAAATAATGCAAAGAACAAAAAAAAAATTGAAATTACCCCCCCCCCCAGCCAGCGCCCAGTGCTGGGGGGTTATAAAACCTTACTGCCTTTTCCGCCCCCAGCGGCGCCTGGCACTGACCAGGGCGCTAGGGGTAACTAAAAAAATAATTTTTTTTTTGAACACCTGATCCCCCTAGCCTTTTTTTTAAATACTCAATAACATGTCCTACGCCATTGTATCTATAAATTCTTGGCCTACAAGGAGAAAAAAAATGCAAAATATAGCTATTCTACTAAAAAAATTAAGAATTTAACTACGGAAGCGATTAAAAATTGGGTTACCTCCCAACAAGCGACTGATTTAACGTCGCGACACGACGCAGAGTCTCGCCTCACTAATCAGCGAGCACGACTTTGGTCTTCTCATGATTTATGGTACCACCCCAATAGTGCTTGAATCTATGTCCATTCACCAAAAAATTTCTTTCACCATGTATAGCTCGCAACTCAAGTGCACCATATGGAGTGACTCTCACTACCTCAAACGGGCCTGACCATCTCGATTTCAGCTTTCCAGGAAACAATCTCAACCTAGAATTGAATAATAATACATGTTGGCCTGGCTCAAATTGACGCGACTTAATATGCTTGTCATGTTATCTCTTGGTATTTTCTTTGTAAAGTTTGGCATTTTCATACGAGTGCAACCTGAACGGGTAAGTGACACGCCTTCCCATAGACCAACTTATACGGTGATGCCCCAATTGGCGTTTTGTAAGCTGTTCTATATGCCCATAAGGCATCATCTAACTTTGCAGCCCAATCTTTCCTGTTCACACTCACCGTTTTCTCTAATATTTGCTTTATTTCTCTGTTGGATACCTTTGCTTGTCCACGTGTTTGAGGGTGATATGTTGTTGCAACTCGATGACGGACTCCATATTTAGCTAAAAGGTTATTCAACAACCGATTGCAAAAGTGGGTTCCTTCATCTCTAATCAAGGCACGTGGAGTACCAAATCTTGAGAATATATTCTTCTTCACAAACGCAGCGACAACCATGGCATCATTCGTCGGCAATGCAATTGCCTCCACCCATTTTGACACGTAGTCAAATACCAGCAAAATGTACTTATTTCCCCTGGACGATGGGAATGGACCCATAAAATCTATCCCCCACACCCATAAAATCTATCCCCCACACATCAAAAATCTCGACCTCCAAGATATTATTCAAAGGCATCTTGTGCTTCCTTGTGATCGTTCCTGTGCTCTGGCACTGGTCACACTTTTTAACAAACGCATGGGCGTCTTTGAATAGAGTTGGCCAAAAGAACCCAGATTGTAGCACTTTCGCCGTTGTTCTATCGCCACCATGATGGCCCCCATAAGGTGATGCATGACAATCATACAGCACAAGTTCCACCTCTTTATCAGGAATACATTTCCTCATTAACTGATCACCACATTCTTTGTACAAATAGGGCTCATCCCAGTAGTAAAACTTCACATCGCGTAAGAACCTCTTCCTTGCCTCAGATTCAATTTCCAGAGGAAGTACCCCACTCACCAGATAATTCACATAATCAGCATACCATGGAGGAGGGTCTTGGGTTATAGCAAAATGTTGCTCATCAGGAAACACTTCTTTAATATCTCCACCCTCCTCCACATGGTCATGACAGCCTCGACAGATGGTCAGCTACTTGGTTTTTAGTGCCCTTTCGATCTCTTATCTCCACATCAAATTCCTGCAACAATAAAACCCAGCACATCAATCTAGCTTTAGATTCTTTCTTTGTAAATAAATACCTGATTGTTGCGTGATCTGTGTGGACTATGACGTTTGTTCCCACCAAGTATGCCTAAAATTTTCGGAAAGCCCACACCACTGCTAGCAGCTCCTTCTTAGTGGTGGTGTAATTCTGTTGTGCATCATCAAGGGTCTTACTCACATAGTAAATAGAATAAAACACCTTGTCTTTCCTTTGGCCTAGCACTGCCCCAATTGCATGGTCACTTGCATCACACATAAGTTCAAATGGTACGGACCAATCAGGCGCAACAATTTATGGGGCCAACTATCAATTTCTTCTTGAACTCCTCAAATGCCTTCAGGCAGGCTTCATCAAAATTGAACTTTACATCTTTTTCCAGCAACCTGCACAAAGAAGTAGCAATTTTAGAAAAATCTTTAATAAAGCGCCTATAAAATCCTGCGTGTCCCAAGAAACTTCGGATACCCTTCACCGAAATTGGTGGAGGTAGTTTTTCAACTGCCTCCACTTTTGCCTTATCAACTTCGATGCCACTCCTAGATACTCTATGACCTAAAACGATGCCTTCATTCACCATAAAGTGACACTTCTCCCAATTTAAAACTAGATTCGTTTCTTCACAACGGGCCAACACCATGCTTAGATTTTTCAAAAAATCATCATAAGATGACCCAAAGACTGAGAAGTCATCCATGAACACCTCCACGAATTTTTCCACCATATCAGTGAAAATAGCCATCATGCATCTCTGGAAAGTGGTTGGTGCATTACAAAGACCAAATGGCATTCGCTTGAAGGCGAAGGTGCCACAAGGACAAGTAAACATGGTCTTCTCCTGATCCTCTGGGCATATGACAATTTGATTGTAACATGAATACCCAATAAGAAAGAAATAATATCCATGCCCTGCTAATCTGTCCAACATTTGATCAATGAAGGGGAGTGGCAAATGATCCTTGTGGGTTGACTTGTTGAGCCTTCGATAATCAATGCAAACTCTCCATCCCGTAACAGTGCGGGTAGGAATCGGCTCATTGTCTCATTCTCAATCACGGTCATCCCTCCCTTTTTGGGCACACATCGAACCGGGCTCACCCAGTTGCTGTCAGAAATAGGAAAAATGATACCTGCATCCAGCAATTTTATGACTTCTTTATTCACTACTTCTTTCATGATGGGATTTAACCTCCTTTGCTTCTCAACACTCAGGCGGCGTCCATCTTCCGAAAAGATTTTATGCATGCAAAATGACGGGCTGATTCCCTTAATATCTGCAATGGTCCACCCAATCGCCTTTTGTGCTCACGAAGTACTCTGAGCAATTTCTTTTCTTGTGTATTGATCAGGCTGGACGAGATGATTACGGGCAATGTCTTAGAGTTCCCCAAATAAGCATAGCGTAAATGTGCTGGAAGAGGTTTAAGTTCCAGCTTTGGAGCTTCTTCAATAGATGGTTTAGGAGGGGTCAGAGTAACAGGCTTGTTCAACTCCTCAAATTTTCCTAGCCCGTGGAGGTAACTGCAAGATATTTCAAGAACTTTCTCAATGTCTCCCCTTGTTTCATCTTCACTATCTTCTTCATCCCCAACCAACACTTGCTCAAGAGGGTCAACAGGACTGATGTAGGGAACCACTGATACCGACTTGCTTTCCACCACAGTAATCATGGATAGCTCTTCATAGTGGACGGGTAATTTTAGTGCCTTGTCTACATTAAACACCTCCACTCGATCACTAACTCGCATCATCATTTTTCCTTCACACACATCAATGATAGCTCGACCCGTAGCTAAGAAGGGATGCCCCAAAATAAATGGGATTTCCTGATCAGGCTCATAGTCCAAGATAATGATATCAACTGGGAATATGAAAGAGCCAACCTGAACCAGCACATCTTCAATTACTCCCTCAGGATGAGCAAGGAAGCGATCATCCAATTGTAAAATCGCTGTTTTTTGGCGTGGCTCACCCAACTCCAACTGCCTGAACACAGATAGCGGCATCAAATTAATGCTTTCCCTAACATCGCACAAAGCGCGCCCGACAGCATGCTTACCAATTGAGATTTGGATAGTAAAACTACCCGGATCCTTTAATTTCTGAGGTAGCTTGCTTTGAATTGTTGAGCTAACTTCCTCAGTGAGCGCCACTGTCTTAAACTCCGTCAGCCTTCTTTTATTGGCCACAATGTCCTTGATGTATTTAGCATATTTGGGCACCTCCTACAAAATATCTACCAGTGGAATATTGATTTGTACCTGCTTCAAGAGGTCAAGGAACTTTTTGTATGCGGCATTATCTTTCACCTCTTGCAACCTTTGAGGGAACAGAGGGGGTGGCCTTGCAACCAATGGTGGGAGTTTGATCACGCTCAACTATGTCTAATAAAAGACTAAGCGGGCGTTGCAAATATAATCCGGGGTATTATCCCCAGAGTCGATCCCACAGGGAATTAACGTATCAAGCACGCTGTCAGAATACTAAACTTTCACTTGGTGTTTTTTAAATTACTACAACTGAATGAAAATATTAAAACTAAAGATTAACTACAATAAGGTGTAAACAATTGTAATAAAGGTCTAAGGTTATGGTTTCCCCCGT
>MDKI01270809.1:0-13431 GCA_005239505.1 Nicotiana paniculata
GTAGTCATAGAAACAATAATGAACATAGAACAATTAAGACAAAAATCAATTAAGTTGGGAACGAGAAAGGAATAATGTTTAACAGGCAATTTGGTGGTGCATAGATACTCGTCACCTCACCTATACATCACACACATGCATTTGACATAGCAAAAAAGTGGGGATTCCCATTCCCTAAAGTCAAAGTTAGACCAAACACTTACCTCAATTTCGTAGGTCACTCACTGCTCAATTATAGCTTTTCCTTTAGAATCTCGCTCTAAATTGCTCGAATCTAATCATAATTAACTCAATATCATCAAATAATTCTAAAGGAACTAACTTTATTGAAAACATAATTTTTCCTAAGTTTTCTCAAAAAAAGTGAAAATCCGACCCCGGACCCGCTTGGTCTAAACTCGGGGTTTGGACAAAATTACGTTCACCCATTCACCCACGGACGCAAATATACAATTAGTCGAAATTCGACCTCAATTCGAGGTAAAAATTTGATTTTTACAAACTTCCCTAATTCTACCCAAACCCTCAATTTTTACCATGAAAATTCTTAGTTTTTGGTTTAAAAGTGATGAAAAACAATAAGGAATTGAACGAGTAAAGTTTAGAATCGATTACCTATGGCTTGGGGATGATATTTGGTGAAGAAAATCGTTCCTAAGGTTGTGGGGTTCGAAAATATGAAGAAGAAGAAGGTCTGCCCATTTTTGATTTGTTTTTTATATCACTGGACATGGAACCTATGCGTTCGCATTCCACGGGATGCGTTCGCGTAGGGTAAGGGGGTTGGACCTTTTCGATAGCAGGGAAACCAGTGCGTTCGCATAAAATACTGGCCTTCACTCCCCCAGGCCCACTTTAATGAAATGCGATCGCATAGTGGGGAGTGCGTTCGCATATCTTAACCCAGGCAAAGCTTCGGGATCACAGCCTTAGAGTCGCGTTTGCACAAAACAAAATAAAGGCCCCCTGAGACTACACTATGCGATCACGAACCTACCTATGCGATTGCATAGTACAAAATCCAGAAAACCAGCAATTCTCTTTAAGTGTAAAACACCCTGTGGCCTATCCAAAACTAACCCGAGTCCTCGGGGCTCTAAAACAAACATGCACGCCAGTCTAAAAATATCATACGGACTTGCTCGTACGATCAAATCATGAAAATAACATTTAAAGCTATGAATTAGACCTCATAACTCATCATTTTCATCAAGAACACTTAAAGTTCATAACTCTTCAACCGGATGTCCGAATCACGTCAAATGAACTCTGTTTTTTCACCAAATTTCATAGTTAACCTTTTAATATCATAACAAATCTGTACCGGGCTCCGGAACCAAAATACGGGCCCGATACCATTGGTTTCAAACATTAATTCTTTTCTTTATTTCATTAATATTTCAGCAAAACAATTTCTTTCATAAATTGATTTCTAAGGCTTGGGACCTCGGAATTCATTTTCGGGCATACGCTCGAGTCCTATATTTTACTGTGGACCTCCTGGGATTGTCGGAACCCAGATCTGGATCCGTTTACTCAAAATGTTGACCAAAATCAACTATAATCAAATTTAAATTCTAGAAATCACTATTTCTCATATTTTCACATAAAAGCTTTCCGGTTTTACTCCCGGACTACGAACGCAAATCAAGGTATTTAAAATTAGTCTATTTATGGCTATTAAGAATGGAACGGAGTCTAAATTTATAAAATGATCCCTTGGGTCATCACATTTAAGCTCACAGAATGAAAGAATTCACTCACTCTCGCAAAGAAACTCATGTGCCCCCAAAGCTCGTACCATAGGCTTACCCGTAATGTAAGTTTCTATTAATTTAATCTCTCAAAGTCTAGGATCAATTAGGTCTTCATGAGTTGTAATGTAGGCTAAGGGATGGATAGGATAGATATGGATAATAGTGACTAACCTTCCTAAGTATTTTTAATACAATATACTTTAACTTTAAGCACATCCTCTTCATGATCACTCAACATATCGCTACAAAACCATAAATAACGTAGCCCATTAACTTTAAGCACATCTACATAAGTACTAGCACATATCAAAGTGAATTGGAGGGATTTGTTTTTTCAAAATCTTCTCGACACCCTCCATAAATTAGTATTTCTAGCTAGTGTCTCTCTCAATACACACATGCACCTTTTGTCCTTTCTATGGTTCCACCCAAAAACTATCCAATATATTTTTCTCTTCTAGTGACTTAAGTGCTTTAGGAGGTAAAGGCTCACCAAGATTTAATTAAGAACAAAAGGTATTCGTCCGGTAATGTGTGTACCAAAGAAAAGGTTTACAGGCTCAATTGGGCTAACAAAGGATAATTTTTATCATTGGTAGGCAAATAGACTGAAGGATCAATAAAAAACGCCTATATCATTTCCTAAACGCACAAGACTTAATCTTTTCGCTTCGACTCACACACGGGGCAAGTTCTAGACTAACAAAGGATGGCACGGAGTACAACAAAGTCTTACCTCACACAATGCACATGACTTACTCAGGACGGCTCAGACCCCATTCTCAAGTTAAAGCAAATAGCAGAGTCATCATATAATCCAAACACTAGGAAGTAACAACAGGAGTCAATAGACGAGCCCAAGCGTCAAAATAAACACATATAATCTCAAGGCATATTAATCACAAAAATATAAAAAATACTCAGTGCAAATTCTCCATCTCTAAGCCCCAACATAAAACATGTCAAAAAGCATAGATACTCAAGTTCTTCCATTCCATTATCAGTTAAGAAAAAAAAAACTTTTTATTTTTATTTTTCTCTAGACTTTAAACCCTCAAGAAAACAGTCTAGGAAGTCCATCGTTGGGAAAAGTCCAAAACGTTTTGGTAGTTCTACTTCTTTTTTTTAAAAAACTACTACCCAGTTCAAAAAGTCATCCCTTGGAAAAGAACCGCGGTTATAAGAAAAACCAAGAGGGATTATTTCTACCTAATTTTTTTATTTTATTTTCAACACAACTAAAATATCATATAAAATCATCCAAAAAATCTCCTCACCCCACACTTAAAAGTGTGCATTGTCCCCAATGCACACAATAAATAACAAGAGAGTGACAAAAACTCCCTATAGGCCAAAGGCCGAAGCATTATCAACTCATGGGATACTCAGACTTCTCCCAAGCTTGGTCCTTCGTGCAGGTACCTTACACTTAGTTCCAACCATCTAGTTTACTTTTGCTTTCTTCCAACAGACTTATTTTTCATGCTCTTACAACATTAAAAATAATCTTCACTACAAAAAAAATAACACAATTAAACAAAAAGTAAACAAATAAAAAAATAAAAAACAATAAAGTTGAGTTGCCTCCCAACAAGCGCCTAATTTAACTTCGCGGCACGACACGAATTACTTTTTGCCTTCACCTCGAGCTTATGAATTGAACCCCAATCTGGCTTCAAGTTTTCGATTATGCTCCAGGGATGGTAGAACAAATCTAATTGACCCAAGCAATCATTGTACTATTCTACACTTCTTGGCTTTTAGAGATGAGGTACGTAGTCCTATCTTTCTGGAAAGAAAAGTTCTAGAATGTAGGCACCTTGTTC
The DNA here is from genome assembly GCA_005239505.1 of Nicotiana paniculata. NCBI lineage: Eukaryota > Viridiplantae > Streptophyta > Magnoliopsida > Solanales > Solanaceae > Nicotiana > Nicotiana paniculata. The sequence continues at coordinate 3,584 of MDKI01270809.1, forward strand.
CTCATTCCTCGACTCATCAATCGGCTCGGATGACTCTATTTCCATATCGTCATCCAAGCACAATGTTGAAATATGTTTGGAGTGAGGCCTAATGCACACAAACACATGAACTTTAGGACTTCCAACTTCCTCAACATCAATGATACTAGAGTGAACAAAATTTGTATCCTTAATGTCCTTGGATGACTCTAGTCTCACTTCTTCAACATCGACATTCTCAAATTGTAGTTGGCTAGGTTGTTGATGTTCGAATCTGACCTCCTCAATTAGCACCTGAAATTCACGCTCTTCTTGGCTCCTATCCCCAAAATTGGCTTGCTGAGCATTAAAAGCTTCAATCACTTGACTCACTTGAGCCTCCAAGTTGCCAATAGTTGCCTCTTGACTTTCTCTCTGCAATTATTTCTTATTATTTTATTCCAGAAGGCACTTTAACATATCCCTGATCTCCTTCAGGTCTGCATCCCCGGGTTCTTTGTTCCTACTAACTTCACAAGAAAAGGTAGAACCATCATAGTAAGGGGTTGGGGGAAGATAAGAAATATAAGCACAACCATGAAAGTGACCACTTTTACCACCACACACATTCCATAAATAAGATTGAGTTGGTGCACATAACTCGCTCTCGGGAATTTTTTGATAATTTTGATATGGGTAGTTTCCTTCACAATATGTATGAGGATCAATAGTAGAATTATCTACACCTAAATTTCCATAATTCCAAGATGTCATGTTTCTCAAATCAACAGTTACAATAAAATAAAACAAAATAAAAGTTCGAACTTGAAACCTAGAAATATATACAACTACAACTACACCGTTAGTTCTCCGAAAATGGTGCCAAAATGTGATCATTCCCAACTCTAGTCCTAAAAATGATAAGAGGTCCCTTCAAATATAATCCGGTCTGAAAGTCCCGAGTCGAATCCCACAGAAAACTAAGGCTTAGCTGCAGTTGTTCAATATCTCTAAGAAACACAAGCCCAAACAATTTCCTAATAATAAAGATTATAATATTTATTTCTATCTAATTGATTAAAAATCTAAAAAGCAGTAAAACTATCATTTAACAAGGATAATGATTGGAGACAAGATTAAGGAGGTCTAGAGTTCTGATTTTCCCAATTGTCGGAATCCTTCCCGCTAAGTCTTTTATAATTTCACATATGTATTCTCTACCGATCGTGAGTACTTTGGGTGTTGTATCTCTCTCTCTCGAGAAACTATCACAATTTACTAGATGTATTCTCTCGAACTATGCTAGCTGGCACTAATTCACCGCTCACTATGATCGCACCAAGATTTCGTTATCTTTAATCCCGCCTTTACACCCTCCGTATTGGTCTTCACATACGTTAGGAGTGATTTTGTTCAACAACTACCTAAATATGTATCATTTCTCAATAAACACATAATAAATAGGCACAGTCAATCGATGTCCATTCAATCAACTGAAATAAGCACGTAGTTGAACAAATAGATAAATTCAAAAGTTAAATTGTATTGAAACATGACAAGAATTCATCCTCCAAGATGTTCCATCAAACTCTAGATAATTAATTAGTTACTCATAATAGTATGTAAAAATACAATACTAAAAGTCATAACCAACAATGAAAAGTAGGAAGAAGAAGGGGGAAAACTCGTGGTTAAATCTTCCTCCTTGCTCCTAGTGTATTCTTGCCTCCTTGGGTGTTGTCTTGCCCTAAAATAGTTTCTCCCCCTCAAACATACGTTTTTGGATGTATTTATAGTGACTAGGATTTATATAGGGCGGATTTTCCTTCTCCTATTTCGGATAGGAGAAGCTGGTTATTTTCTGCTCCGGTCCGGGTCTCGCGAAGTGAACCTCGCTTCGTTGTCCGGGATTTTCCTGGTTTCTTCTGCTTCAGTCTCGGTCTGGCGAAGTGAGCCTCGCTTTACTATCCGGGACTTTTCTCTTCAGCTCTTTTTCACCATTTGATCATTTGATCATTTTCTGCGCAAGTTTATTCCTACACATAAGCAACACATAATGAGCATATTTTCACTTCAAAACCATGTGATCTCCCATAACTCACATATGAAATAATATAGAAACACACTCAAAAACATGCATTTTTCATCATTTATTAAACTCCAAAATCAAAACCACACACCAAGCAGGGCTGAACCCAAACTCTCACTAGAAGTTATTCACAGGGCCGAACCAGTACCGGAGAGGTCAAACGTGAATGAATCGGGGACTAACCCAACTATTATGAAAATGCCGGAGGAACTCATGGGACGAATCGAATCAGGGGAGAAAAAGATTAAAGAAAATGTCAAAAAGGTAGAAACGTATAACTCCCGAGTTGAACGAGTTGCGGGGGCACCACGATTCTGAAGGGTTAGGATTCGAAGAAGTTCATGCAAAAGCCTTTGCTCCTAAGCCCATCCTAAAGAAATTCCGCATGACGAAAATTCCCAAATATAATGGAACCACCGACCCCAATGAGCATGTCACTTCTTACACATGTGCAATAAAGGGGAACGATTTAGAGGAAGATGAGATTGAGTATGCTCTGCTGAAGAAGTTCGGAGAAACTTTATCGAATGGGGTGATGATATGGTATCATAATTTGCCTCCCAAATCCATTGACTCATTTTCCATGCTCGCAGATTCCTTCGTCAAAGCACACGCCAGAGCCCTAAAGGTCGAGACTAGGAAGTCAGACCTCTTCAAAGTGAAGCATAAAGAAAACGAAATTCTCATAGAGTTCGTATCTCGATTCCAGATGGAACGTATGGACCTACCCCCGGTCGCAGATGATTGGGTCGTCCAGGATTTTACTCAAGGAATGAACATATGAAGTTCGGTGGTCTCTCGATAGTTAAACAGGAATTTAATCGAATATCCAGATGTGACCTGGGCCGATGTGCACAATCGGTACTAGTCAAAAACCAGGGTCGAGGATGATCAATTGGGGACTCCTTCCGGCTCCGTTTATCCAAACAGGCCACTAGCATAATTCAAAGGGACATCGACAGAGAACCACGATCGAACAGGGATTGGTATCAACCATCCAACGGAGATCGAAGAAACCACGGTCCTAGACATAAACCCGTTCGAAATAATCGAAGAAATGAAAGAGGACAGAGAACCTGAGGGCTCATGAGTAAGAGTGGTTTCGATAAAAATGTCGAGCCCACTGAAGCACTTCGACTATCGGAATACAACTTCAACGTTGATGCATCGGCTATTGTGTCAGCCATTGGACAGATCAAAGACACCAGGTGGTCCCGACCCCTACTGACCGATCTGTCCCAGATGATCAAATACCATGGTACTCATGGTCATAGAACGGAGGACTGCAGACAGCTGAGGGAGGAGGTAGCCCATTTGTTTAACGAGGGTCATCTTCGAGAATTGTGGAGAGATCAAGATAGGAACCACTTCAGAGTCAGAGATGCAAATAGGAATGATGAACAGGAAGAACCACAACACGTGATTCATATTATTTTTGGTGGAGTCGACATTCCACAGGGACCCTTATTCAAGCACACCAAGGTGTCGATTATGAGGGAAAAGCGAACTCGGGACTATGTATTGGAAGGGACCTTGTCTTTCAATGACGATGATGCAGAGGGGATCTCACAACCCCATAACGAAGCACTGGAAATATCTGATATTATGAATAAAATTCAAGTTAAACGTGTTTTGATTGATCCAGGTAGCTCGGTCAACACCATCCAATCGAGGGTCGTAGAGCAGCTCGGCCTACAGGATCAAGTTGTACCCGCCACCCGGGTTCTTAATAGTTTCAATTTGTCAAGTGAAACCACCAAAGGCGAAATTCTCTTGCTAGTAAATGTGGTCGGGACCATCCAAGAAACAAAGTTCCATGTGATCGAGGGTGACATGAGGTACAACTCACTGCTCGGAAGACCTTGGATCCACGATATGAGGGCAGTACCCTTGACCCTTCACCAAGTTCTGAAGTTCCCGACACCAGAAGGAGTCAAAACGATGTACGGAGAGCAACCTGCCACCAAGGAGATGTTTGCAGTCGATGAAGTGATACTAGTCTCGGCACTCTCATCAACAAAGGAATCAGATTCAAAGGGAAAACACGAGACCAAATAGCAACCACAGGTACCAGTCTTAACCCAATCGGAGGAGCAGGGGACAGACGATGATGAGTATTGTATCCCTCGATCTTTTATAGTTTTCGATGACTCCGATGCCACAAAATCAACAGTCGAAGAGCAGGAACAAGTCATACCGATCAATTACTTGCCCAAACAGAAGGTATACCTGGGCACAGGGTTAACTCCCGAGCTTAGGAAAAAACTCATTCAATTCCTTTTAGATAACATGATTGCTTTTACTGGTCCCATCTTGATATGACAGGGATCCCACCGTACATCACTGCCCATTGATTGATCTTAGACCCGAAGTTCCGTCCAGTAAAACAAAAAAGAAGGTCCCAATCCGAGGTTAAGCATGCATTCATCAAGAATGAGGTAACCAAACTTCTCAAAATAGGGTCCATTCGGGAAGTAAAATATCCTGAATGGTTAGAAAACGTAGTGGTAATCCCTAAGAAGGGAAATAAACATAGAATGTGCGCAGACTATAAAGACTTGAACAAAGCATTCCCAAAAGATTCTTTTCCTTTGCCGAATATCGATCGTATGATCAATGCCATGGCCAGCCACGAGATTCTCGATTTTCTCGATGTCTAATCCGGGTACAATCAAATACAGATGAACCCGGAGGATCAGGAAAAGACTTCGTTTATCACTAAATACGGCACCTATTGTTATTATTTAATGTCGTTAGGACTAAAAAATGCTGGTGAAATTATCAACGCGTAGTAAATTGAATGTTCGAAGAACAAATAGTAAAATCAATGGAATTTTATATTGATGACATGTTAGGTAAGTTCCTTCCAGCAGAGGACCATTTGAAACATTTGCATGAGACTTTCAATATACTGAGAAAGTATAATATGAAGCTCAACCCAGAAAAGTGTGTGTTCGAGGTCGGCTCGGGCAAGTTCCTTGGCTTCATGGTATCTAATCGGGGGATCGATATCAACCCCGATAAAATAGAGGCTATCGAGGATATCACGGTCGTAGATAACGTCAAAGCCGTAGTAAGCCTAACGAGGCGCATAGCCACCCTAGGGCGATTCATTTCAAGTTCCTCGGATATGAGCCACCGATTCTTCTCACTCCTTAAGAAGAAGAGTAGTTTTGCATAGACTCCGGAATTGGACTACGGAGTTCCAACAGGCCTTAGAGGAACTAAAATGATACTTATCGAGCCAGCCACTGCTTCATATCCCAAAAGCGGACGATCAACTCTACTTGTACTTGGCAGTCTCAAAAATAACGTTAAGTGGGGTCCTAGTTCGGGAAGAACAAGGTATGCAATTCCATGTTTACTATGTTAGTCGGACCTTAGGTGAGCCGAAACCAGATATCCACACTTAAAAAAATTAGCGCTTTCTTTAATAAGCGCCTCTAGGAAATTATAACCGTATTTCTCATCGCAATATGTGTTGTAACTACCTATCCCCTTTGCAATATTTTGCACAAACCCGAACTTTCGGGTCGATTGGCCAAATGGGCCATCAAGATCAGTGAGTATGATATCGAGTATCGACCACGAACGGCCATCAAGTATCAAATCTTGGCAGACTTCGTGGGTGACTTCTCACCAGCCCTCGTACCCGAGGTCGAAAGAGAACTATTATTAAAATAGGGTGGTACATCATCGAGGGTATGGACCCTCTTCACAGACGGATCTTCGAACGCGAAGGGGTCTGGGCTAGGTGTCGCTCTGAAACCACCCACGGGTAATATTATTAGACAATCTATCAAGACTTAGAAATTAACTAACAAAGAGGCCGAGTATGAGGCCATGATTCTAGATCTCGAGTTGGCTAAAAGCTTGGGAGCAGAAGTCATCGAGGCCAAATGTGATTCCCTCCTCGAGGTAAACCAATTCAACAGGACTTTGGAAGTCCGATAATACTGAATGCAGAGATACTTGGATAAGATACAGATAACTTTACATCGGTTTAAAGAGTTGACCTTACAACATGTACCCGAGAACAGAACTGCAAGGCCGACGCCCTTGTAAACTTAGGCTCATCGATCGAAGATGACAAACTTAACTCGGGGACTGTCGTACAACTCTCAAGATCAGTGATCGAAGAAGGCCACGTAGAAATAAACTCTACAAGTCTGACCTGGGATTGGAGAAACAAGTACATAGAATACCTAAAGAACAGGAATCTCACATCAGATTTAAAGGAGTCAAGAGCTCTACGCATGAAGGCATCACGGTTCACTTTAGGGAACGTTGTTTAGGAGGATGTTCGATGGACCGTTGGCAATATGTTTGGGATCGGGAGATACCGACGACGTCCTATGAGAGATTCACGAAGGCACTTGTGGAAACCATTTTGGTGCCGAATCATTGGTTCACAAAGTTATCAGAGCAGGGTACTACTGCGTCGATATGGAAAATGATAGAAAAGAGTTCATTCGAAAGTGCGACAAATGTCAAAGGTATACGCCAATGATTCACCAGCCCGAAGAACAACTCCACTCGGTCTTATCCCCCTGTCCGTTCATGAAATGAGGAATAGATATCGTCGGACCTCTCCCCTCGGCCCCAGGTAAAGCTCAGTTTATTTTGTTTATGACTAACTATTTTTTCTAAGTGGGTTGAAGCACAGGCTTTCGAGAAAGATCAGAGAAAAGGAAGTCATAGACTTTATTTGGGACCACATTATATGTCGATTCAGGATTTCTGCCAAGATTGTGTGTGATAAGGGAAAGCAATTCGTCGGTAGCAAAGTGACCAAATTTCTCGAGGATCACAAGATCAAAAGAATTTTATAGACACCTTATCATCCCAGTGGGAACGGATAAACCTAATCAACCAACAAAACCATTATCCAAAATCTTAAGAAGAGACTGACCGACGCCAAAGGAAACTGGAGAGAGATACTTCCCGAAGTTCTTTGGGCGTACCGCACAACATTGAAGTCTAGTACAGGGGAAACACCGTTCTCTTTAGTCTATGGTGTCGAGGCTCTTATCCCGGTCGAGGTCGGGGAACCTAGACTCAGGTTTCGATATGCAACAGAAGAATCGAATCATGAGCCCAAGAATACGATCCTAGAATTGTTGGACAAAAGACGAGAAGCCTCCTTCATTCGATTGGCCGCACAAAAACAGCGAATCGAAAGGTACTAAAATTGAAGAGCCAATCTTCGACATTTCAAAATCGGGGGCTTGGTGCTAAGAAAAGTCACCCTCAACACTTGGAATCCAAATGAAGGAAAACTAGGTCCAAATTGGGAGGGACCGTATCAGGTCCTCGACATCATCGGTAAAGGATCTTACAAGCTTGGCACGATGAACAGCGAACAATTACCGAATAATTGGAACGTATAGCTCCTAAAATGATACTACTGCTAAGGTACGACCCTTCCATTTTCATTTATATTTCAAACCAACCGTTGCAGGTGTTCGATCAGGAACGGCAATGGATTATTTAACACGAAGTCTTTAACTCTGAAAGCACGCATTGCACTCTTTTTCCCTTAGACCGGTTTTGTCCCAAATGAATTTACCGGTGAGGTTTTTAACGACGCAACCATTAATAGTGATAACTTAGAACAATTCAATAGTATCTGAGGCTTCTTTACAATAGACCTCGAATACGTGGGAGGGGGGAGGGGTTACCCCCGAATGTCAACTTTATTGCAAGGAAATTACATCGTGATAGCAGGGTCTAGATAGGTAATTTTGTAAGGGTCAAACACTCGAATGATCCGTGCCCATATAGGTTGCTCGAGACCTGGAATCAAACATGTACACATGTATAATCATCTATTAAGAGAAGTATTTTTCCTTGCCGATATCTCAAGCCTTAGAAAAATTTTCTACTTTACAATTTCATACTCTTGATCTATTGTGTAAACAGGCTTAAGGGCCAATCATAACTGAAGTTCGAATAACTAACCCTACACTCGGGGACTGCCGTCCAAAAAATAAACGAGATCAAATTATTAAAACTTCGAGATCATAAGACCTTAAAGGCAACCCTCAATTTTTATAGGCCACGACCACCCCACTCAGGGACTGACACTTCGGGCAAGCTCGAAGTGAAACGGGAAAATAAGCTCAAGAGGAAAGTCCCAAATAAAAAAGGTTACGGCCGAATTAACAAGGTTCGGAGACGTCTGAATTCCGTAATTAAACAGGCATTTGAATATTTTCATAAACCGGTTAAAAGGGATACCCTCGGCAAAATTATAAAGGGCTTCGATAATATCAAGCCTTGAAAACTCTAAAGAGTACAAAATTGTTCGAACCCTCGAACAATCCCTTATTCATGCTAAGGCATTATAGATTTTACAAATACAAACAATAAAAACTTTTCAAGCCGAAAAGGGGAAAAACCCATAAACATTCTTTATACAAAGGCCATATCGGCTTAATACAAAAGCCTAAGGCTATTTTTTGCCTTGAGTTTGAGAGATCGTTCTCACTCAAATAAAACCTAAGGTTTACTTTACTTCGATCCCCAACAAGAACTCATGCAAAAACTATACTAGTTCGATTTCGGTCGTATTACCTAAACCTCGAACCTATGAATAACAATTTCATAAGGCATAAGGGAAGCACAAATTTCATAAGGCAAAAATGAAGTGAAATTTCACAAGACAAGACATAAAGGGAAAAATATCTTTATATATATCAAAAGTTATTTACAAGGGCAACGTGGCCCGATCGGAATTCTGTACAAAAAATACAAAGAAGATCCTAAGTACTTAATATTCTCTAGGAGAAACTTCTTCACCCTTAGGGTCTTCTCCACTCTCGGACCCACCCATGCTCCGGAAACACTATCATTACGAGAGACTAATGCTTTGGCTTCTTCTTCAAGCTCTTTTGCATTTTCGATCTCGGCAGTGAGATCGAAGCCACGAGTGTGGATCTCCTCGAGAGTTTCCCTTCGATACTGGCACTTGGCATGCTCGACAACCCAATATGCTCAAACCTGAGCAATATCGGAAACTTCCTTTTCTCGAGCTTGAGAGGCTTCAGCGTCGGACCGGTAGACGGACACGATTGCCTCAGCATCGGCCTTGGCCGTCTCAACTTCAGATTTGGCCGCTGCGAGTTTAAGGACCAGCTTATCTCGATCGGAGAGCTGAACCCAGACGAGTCTAGAACTCCTCGATTTTCTTGGCTTGCACCAAGTTCTTCTCTCTCATGCTTTGGAGTTGGCTTTCAGTCGAGGATAGCTGATCTCGAGCAGCCTCCTTTTCTGAGGAAAAACGGTCCATGCTATGGTCTCCGCCTTCACCGCATCCACTTCTTCACGAATTTACCCGATTATCTCGAGCTTCTGCTGGACCTGTGGGATCGATCTGTTATCCGTCACACCCGAAATGATGTCATAAACTTCTATATTCTTATTACTTGTTCGGCCAGGTTGCTTTGTTCTTTTTGAGTCGCAGCTAGCTCAGCTCGAAGGCCATTTTCTTCCTCTTCTTTTTGCTCACTCAGCAACTTGAGGGGCATTTTTCTCCTCAGTGAGCCCTTGAATTTCGGCCTCATATCGGCTCAATTCCCCTCGAGACCTAAAGAAAGCTTCATGATGAATCATCGAGGCCTACACAAATAGAAGAAAAACAATTAGGAAAAACACAAGTTTCGAAACTGATATTGACAAAGGGAGTTAAGGCTTACCCGATTCAAAGCATATTGAGCCTCATTAAAGAGACATGGTGCTCTGATCACGCTCAACTATGTCTTGTAGAAGACTAAGCGGGCGTTGCAAATATAATCCGGGG
>ML337647.1:0-19930 GCA_005239505.1 Nicotiana paniculata
TTTTGATATCAGGGTCGGAATGTGATTCCGGAAGTTGGAGCAGGTCCGTAATGTCGAATATGATTTGTGTGCAAAATTTGGGGTCAATCGGACGTGATCTGATGGGTTTCGGCATCGGATGTAGAAGTTGGAAATTTCTAAGTTCATAAAGTTGGGATTTGGGTGCGATTCGTGATTTCAATGTTGTTTGATGTGATCTGAGGCCTCGAGCTAGTCCACACTATATTTTGGAACAGGTTGGTGTAATTGGACGGGGTCCCGGGGGGCCTCGGGTGGATTCCTGGTGATTAACGGATCAAGTTTGAGAGTTTGAAGAAGGGTGAGGTTGTTGTCATCTGGTGTGACGCACCTGCGAGGCTTGGGCCGCAAGTACGAAGAAGTGGTGGCCTAGCTGGGAGCGCATGTGCGATGATATTTTCGCACCTGCGAAGCCGAATATGCGGACAATGAGCGTAGGTGTGAAGTTGGCTTGAGCTGAGGAAAGCCGCAGGTGCGGAGGTTTGGTCGCACCTGCGGAATTGCAGGTGCGAGAGTTGGATCGTTGGTGCGAAAAATGGCCCGGGCAGAATGTTTTAAAACCGAGATTTGTTGGTCATTTCCTTCCATTTTCCTTTTGTTTGGACGATTTTGAGGAGCTTCAAGTGTGGGTTTTCGTCAAGCATCAGTAGGTAAGTAATTCCTTCATGTTTCTAAGTTAAATACAAGGTTATTACATGGAATTATACATGAAAATTGTGGAAAAAATTAAAGAAAACATAGAAATTTGTATTTGGATTTTAACCACGAATTTGAGCATGGAATTTAGAGTAAATTATATATTTGAGTTAATAAGGCTATGGGTAGAATGTATCTTTGAGAAATTTCTAATTCCGGGCACGTGGGCCCGAGGGAATTTTGGTCAATTCGCTGAGCGGGGTTGGTAAATTATATAATTTGGAATTGTTGCAAATATTAGAGTATATTTTCATTGGTGTGTCGTTGTTTGGTAGTTTTGGGGCGTTGTGCATCCATTTGAGTCATCAGAAGGGCTTGGAAGTCGGTTATGAAATTTCGGAGCGAGGTAAGTCTGCTTTCTAACTTTGTGAGGGGAATTGTCCCTCTAGGTGAACTAGTTAAGTATGTGTTACTATCTGCGGGGATACGTATGCACGAGGTGACGGGAGTCCGTGCGTAGATATTATTATGCCCATGTCCGGGTAGCCTAGGACCCACTAGCATGCCTTACCTGTTGTACCTGTGATCTTGTCTGTAATCTTAGACTGCTAATATAATAGAAATTGTAATTGAATGTCTAAAGAATACTAGAGTTTATTTTCTTAATCATCTAGAAAGAGAACTGATTTCCTTCACGGGCAATTGTGTTTCCGGATAAGGTTATATTATTAAACATTATAAAAACTTGGCAAGTGAATTTCGAAAAAGGATTTAAATACTATTTTGTGGTTTTTAAAAGAGAAATCTGCCATTTACTTGAGTATTTGTTTTTCCGACGTAGTCGGGGTGGACTTTGATTGTGCATGGTTGCATGTGACCGATTCGCAATTTACATTCCGTGAGCGGAGTGTATTTCCCCCACTCTCATGGGAGCGGTCTGTACGCCACAACGGATTGAAAAATTCACTTATGGTACGGGCTGTTCGACCCTCGACAGTGCATAGATATGATTATTTTATGGTAAAGGTGCACTTATGATTCGGGCCGTTCGACCCTCGGCAGTGCACATACATGATTAGTTTTATGGCTCAGGCCGGTTTTCCATATCCCGTTTGCGCATGCTAAATTGTTAAATATTTTTTTTTCTGAATTTTGAAGTGATAAGATATTTGGGGGAAAATAAAGAAGTAACTGTTTATTTAAAATATTTGGGGAAAAAAAGAATAAGTTGTTTATTTAAGATATTTGGGGGGAAAATGAGGAAGTAGTAACTGTTCATTTACTTCCAGTATTTACTTGGATTTCAGTGCTTATATATTTGCTGCTTTATTGCCTTTACATGCCTACCGTGTTCATCATATTCTGTTAAATTAATTTGTTGAACCTTAGTGAGTGTCTAATTCGACCTATCATCACTACCTCTCTGAGGTTAGGCGGGCGACTTACTGAGTACACGTTGTTTTTGTACTCATGTGGCACTTGCTGTGCATTTTTATTGCACAGGTACTTTCATAGCGATGTGGAGGATTTGGAGACTTAGGCGAGCTGCATCATCCGAAGGCGATCCGCAGCTGATAGAGTCTCCCTCCTATTGTATTTATTTTCAATTTAAATTCCTGGTCCAATTTGTATTTCGGACAAGCTTTGTGATGATTGTATAAATTCTTAGAAATTACTCATGTACTTGTGACACCGGGTTCTGGGATGTGTTGGGATATATTTTGCTGAAATGGAACATTTAAACCATTGTATTGACTTAACGGATTTTTATTTAGTTACTATGTTATAAAGTGAAATGTAATATTTTTCATAAATGTTAAAACAAGAATTTATTTCAACTGATTAATGATTGACTTGCCTGACGGTGGTGTCCGGTGCCATCACGACCTTAGTAGATTTTGGGTCGTGACAATAATCTCAACCATCCGATGAACTTCAATCCAACGGTCCTTGTTCAACACCCTTAGTAGGTACATAAGGCTCAAATCAGATATTTGCTCATTTTTCCACTCTCCCAAATCCTAGCCTCCTCTATCTCTTCTCCACCCCCCTCTCTTCCCCCCCCCCCCCCCCCCCNCCAATGGCATCCCCATTGGCGGTCGTGCTTCTAACACCACCAAAGTTTCACCATTGCATCCTCTTACTCTTCTTTTTCAAATATCCAAACCAAATCCTTCAAAACTTTCAAACTCTACGAATAGTAGATCTAAGAAAACCCACCCGTCACTTTTTTTTCTTAAAATCGTGAAGATTGAGCCACTTTTTCCACCTAATTTACATATATATAGAGAGAGAGAGCTTAGTGGGGGTTATCTTTTCATATTATTCTTGACCCAAAACTCCGTACACCACCATCGACAACAACTACTGCTGCTCATTGCCACCCACTTCCCCCGCCCCTACTACCTCGCCTCTACTTAGGCTAGCCTCAAACTCGAAACACGACTTTTTTATTGATGATATCGCGGCTGATTTTCGGCTCACCGGAGTTTGTGGTGACAATTTATCAATAAAAAAATCGTGCTCGAAGTTCAAAGTTCTACCGAGTTGGCATACCACCATTGTTTCAGCCACTTGAATTATAAAACGGTAAAAATCCTATTCTTTTTTCATGGCCGATTCTTTATTTTATTTTTATTTTTTCAGATTTTAATTTGTCTCTTATAATTATTTTAGCATTAGTTTTTGAAGTTTGAAATGCTAAATTTTCTGTTTTTGTACTTGTTGAAGTAGTAAAACAGTTTTGTATTGATAAAAGTGAGGTAGTGAAGGAATACTTGAAAGTGTAGGATAATTGTTTGGTTGCTTATTTACTGTTTCAGAGACTTTTTGAGTACAAAACTCAAAAGTCATTTGTTTGTGTAAGAAAATATATATTTTTAGACAGTTTTTTGAACAAAAGTCTGTCTTTGAAAAGTGAAGAGCAGATTTTGGTTGAAATACTCTCTTTTGGACAAGATTGTACTAGAAACTCTTGCCTTTTGAATTTTAGAGCAAATTTTGTTAAAATATTTGTCAATATATTATGAAATGCTTGGTTTTTCTCCTATAAAAAAACATACATCTTTAGAGCAGTGGGGGAGATATCTGTACACTCTAAGAAAGGCACAACATCAGAGAGAAATCAGCTGAACATCAAGAAAGTAAGGTGAAATTTGAGGGCTTTTGTGTGAGATTTCTAAAAAAAAGAAAGAAAACCTTTGGATTTTTTTTTTTGAATTTGTCGGGGCTCAAGGTATTTCTGGCTCGTTACCTTGGGTTAAGATTTGTTGTTTGTTGTTGTTGACTAAGCTTTGAGGCTGAGTTCGATAACATCATAATTTAAGAACCTTAACTGATATATTTATTGGATTTCCTGCTATTTAAGGTAACATTTTGAACCTCATAACATATTTTCAATTGTAATGAAAGAAGTATGGAATTTACAGCTCATTACTGATAGTTTTGGTTTTCTTTTAAGTTATTTAATATGGTTGTGAATGCTGGTTTTGTCTAATCCATCTTTGCAAAATTATGAGTCTTCAGTTGAGATGCGCGGATTCTTCGATTTTGGTGTTGTCCTCGTCTGAATACGGACGGATACGCAGACGAGATACGTCCCGGATACGGTCAGCTGACTTCAGACACTTTGACCGATGTCCATCCACAAATTTGGGAGAAAAATTGAGATTTTGATTTCTCAAAATAAAAAATAACATAGATTTAGAACAATGAAAAAATAATGTCCATCTTGGAGAATGAAAGATTGAATTGTACAATATTCATGTAAGTTTTTCACAGAATATCTATCAAAATTTAGAATATTTTTATTGCTCTATTTTGTATTAGCCGAATCCTCGCACCCGTATCTATATCCGGATCCGCACCCCTGAATCTTAAATTTTAGATTTTGCCGAATTTGATACTCGGATCCGTCCCCGTGTCAGATACCCATATCCAAGTCCGACCAACTTAGGTTTTTAGTGGTTGTCTAATTTTTTTTTAATTTCTATTCAAAGTCAAAGTATTAAAGCTTTGTTGGAACCATTTAGCATCATAACTTATAAATGTTATCATTTTTTAAGCTAGAATTTGTTTAAGTTTAGAATACATAATTATTATCTTATACTAGGTGACGATAAAGTGAGTCTTATTTATGTTGTTCGTTTCTTTCACGTGGTTGCGGAGTTCTCTTATTCAATTAGCAAGTCAGTGGTGTGTCATGGTAATTTTATTTTAGAATTTCCTTGTTAAAAAGACTAGTTTAAATTGAATATACACAAAGGTGTGGATGCTTGGCCATATGATTTTGCCTTTTAAATTAATGGAATTATGGGCTTATAAAAGTTGATTCTCAAAGAAAGGATGGAAAAAAAGAAGGAGGAAGAAAACGTTAGAATGACACACGGAATTCCAATTGATGTAACATGCTACTTTAGTTTTTGAGATTATTATTTTCTCCTTGTCATTCCAACGAATTGAATTGAGACGCGCACTTGGTTTGGGTCAGCAGCTTGACCCCCTTTTCCTTTTATTTTTAACATCAAAGCTCGCCCAAACTTAGTTAATTTTCATAAAAAATCAGATTTTTTTTGTAACTAAAATAATTTGATGACTTACTAACTTAGTAGGCGTGTTTTATCTTTTCGCTCAAAGAGTTGCTTGCGTAGTAATATTTAATGCTCAATAAATAAATTCAATAATCATATACTGTATCTAATAACTTTAATTAATTTCTAATTTAATTAATCCTTGACAAGCCGCGGATTCTCTTGCGTAGTGTGGTAGTAATTTTTATTAACTTCAAAATTAATTTTCTCAAAGCATAATTGTAGTAACTCTTTTCCAAAAAATAATAATAAAAACATGTTAATAATCCTATGTCATGACTGCAGATTCGCTTGTGTAGCGCTATTATGATAAAATTAATTAATTTCGTCTTGATCATGCATTCGCTTGCATAGTGTGGTTATGACATCTTATCGTTCAAAAATTCTTTAATTTTTTCAATAATCAAGCAATAAAAGCAGATAAGTAAAACATGAAAAATCAATAAAATATAGTTTGTCCAATATTAATTCAAGTCAAGTTTAAGTCAATAAAACGACTGTAATG
Organism: Nicotiana paniculata; assembly: GCA_005239505.1. Classification (NCBI taxonomy): domain Eukaryota; kingdom Viridiplantae; phylum Streptophyta; class Magnoliopsida; order Solanales; family Solanaceae; genus Nicotiana; species Nicotiana paniculata. The sequence goes on from ML337647.1 coordinate 5,749, forward strand.
GAACTACGGGAATCGTGAAATGCCTTACACTTTCTACCCGGTCAGCATAATTCTTTATCTGAATTTTATTTTTGCAGGTCAATAAAAATAGAGTCAAACCTTCTTTTGACTAGGGATTCAAATAAAAGGTGACTTGAAACACTGGAAAAAAAAATCAATTCCAAGTGGCAACTCTATAAATAAAATAATCCCTACTCAAATTTGTCACTTTAATTGTAAATACTTTTAAACCCACAATCCATTAAACACGTATTTTTCCAGGGGTAAAAAGCGGTGGTGACAAGAAGTCTAGTTGAACTATTTCAATTAATATTGCTATATTTTTGGAGCCTCATTACCCATGTATTCATTTGTTCAATGCGGTCTTTATCTATTTTGCCTAATAAAAAGATTATAATTTTAGTTGTGGACGATAGAATTGTTCCATTTTTAGGTGCACTTTTCTTAACCGAACAAATTTGACTTCCAATGAATCTAAATGTGTGGTTTTTATTGTTTCTTAAAGATAACAAAGATTAAAATTGCACAGAATCAATATTTAGAGAAATAGAGACTAAATTTTAATGTCTAAAGTCACACCGATTTTTGTCTTACAGAAAAACCTCACCAACACTCACTCTTAACTACACACAACAAATGTTGAAACGTTCAAATTAGATCTTTAAGTCCAATTTCACTTTCCATCTCTGTAATTACTACTTGTTGGGCTAAACTAACCCAAATATACTTTTCACATGGTGTGATATTGTCCTCTTTGGGTCAAGCCCACACGGTTTTCCCTAAAAGACATCACATCATTAAAAGATCCCTACACTTTATATGCAGGCTCTCAATCTTTTTAGCTGTCAATATAGGACTTTGTTCGCACACCCAACAATCTCCTCCTCGAACTAAGTTCAACGTGGCTCACTACCACCATTCACGAGTCTCCTCCTCGAACTAAGTTCCATGTGACCCATTGCCACGGTTCACGAGTCATTTTCCGAGATTCACTGTGTGCCACCCACATTGTTAAAGTATTATGGCAATCGAAGCTCGCAAATAGCCTCTTCTTGTGTGTGCACCGTCCTGCACCATCACTTTTCCATCTCCACACTTGTACCACCAAACGTGGGCTCTGATAACAATTGTTTGAACATGCGCATCAGAATCAAGCATCAATATCACTTTTGAATTTACTTGATGTAGGTTTATTCTTGAAATTAGGAATTTAAGATTTACTATTAACTACTATATAAATGCTTTTCTAATATATTTACATATTTTCCTTTTGTGCATATATATATTTCACAGGCTTGTCGTAACTATCCGTTGAACCACTGACATTTGCACATAGACGAGTAGTTGTCACGACCCAAAATCCACTACATGTCGTGGTGGTGCCCAACACTGCCATCAGGCAAGCCAATACTAATTTATCGATTAGATTACCCATTTTATTATTTTGAAATTACTAATTTCCTTAATTAAGCAGTATAAGATAGAATTTATAGGGTAAATGATACTACTTACATGAACCACAATAATGAACAACCCGAAGGAACCTCCAAAATCCGGTGTCACAAGTGCATGAGCATATACTTATATAATAACATACAACAACTGTCTAAAATACAAATTAGACAGGAGAATATAAATGACTCTGATGGAGACTTTGTTGGCTGCGAATCATAACATGAAATGCAGCTCACGATAAAGTCCCCGCTAAAGCCGTGCCTCTGCGCCCAAAAGACCACCAGACATATATGTACTTGCACAAAAAGCGCAGCAAATGTAGCATGAGTATGTAAATCAATGCGCACCCAATAAGTATCTAGCCTAACCCAGAGAAGTGGTGACGAGCGGTCGATATCGACACTTACTAGTGGTCCAATAAGACGGATACAGTAGATGTAAACAAATGTGAGTGAGAGTAAATAAACGAAATAACAAGCGTAAATACGTGGTACAGTTCCCCTCTTAGAAATAGCTCAAACTCTCAGCTAGTAATGACCTCCTCAATCAGAGCATATATAATGGACCTCGCTAGATAAGTCGTCACAGTTCAAATCAGGAAAAACTCGCAGATATATTGGCTTCTTGCCAAATTACTACGCATGATTTCATAAGAGTATTTTATAGGAAATTCCAAGGCGTACGACCCGATCCATCATAATATTGCGAAACTATAGATACATCTACTATATTGCGTTGCCGAGGCAAACGACCCGCTCCCATGAGAGTGTGGTACATAATCCTTGCGGGGCGAATGACCCGATCCCATCATGTGCGCACTGCCGAGGGTCGAACGACACGAACCATAAATATATATATCCTGCCGAAGCCAACGGCCCGATCCCATTAGAATAAGAAGCTTTAAGGGGTCCTTGACCCCGCTCACGAATAGACATGTGAGTTATATATTTTAAGGAAAACTTTCCGACAAAAACGCATAACACGGAAGAATTTCGTAAGAGGAGTACAATTATTTCGCGGCTAATCATGAAGCCCGTCGAATCTCTACCATAGCAAGTTCATCTCTTTACGCAAGCATAGTCTCAACTCATAATGTAAAATAAATGAATTTAATAGGCAAGAGACAACTCAAATAGTACAACTATAGCATTGTGTGAACCTATGTCTACCCGGACAATAACATGAATCTAGCTACGTATGGACTTTCGTCACCTTGTTCAACCCCCACAATATTAGCACATGTCAAATACATTAGCTAGAGGCAGTTTCTCCCTCACAGAGCTAGACAGGAGACTTACCTCGCTCCAAAGTCCCATAACCGGCTCTAACACCACTCGAACACCTCAAACAATTGTCCGTCTCTTTAAAACTAATTAAACAAATGTGCAAATCCATAAACATATATACTCTATTACCCATGATTAATCAATTTATAACAATTCCCAACTCCGCTCAAAAAGTCAATAAAGTCAACCTTCAGGCCCACATGCCCAGATTCCGAAAATTTTCGAAGATAATCACTAACCATAAAACCACAAACTCAAATATATAATTTATTCCAAATTCCATGTCCAATCTCGTGGTCAAAATCCAAAATACAAATTTTTAGGTTTTCTACCAAAATTCCAAATTTCTACTAATTTTCATGTTTAAATCCATATACCAACCAGTATTTAACTCACAATGTGCGAGAATCACTTACATTGACATAGAAGATGAAATCTCCACTTGAAGCTCTCCAAAAGTGTCACGACCCGATTTGACCCTCCGAAATGTGTTGTGACGGCACCTAGTCTTTACGACTAGCTAAGCCTAATGTTACGAAAAATGTAAAGAAACCACAACATTTAAAAGATAAAACAGCATATTGTGAATAACCAAAAATAATTTCACTCGGCATATACAAAAATAGTTTCCCGAGACCCGAAATATCGCTAAGTCACAAGCTTCTATAATATATTGTGGCTCTATACAAAAGTCTGAAGATACATAAGAAGACTCTAGACGAGGGAGTAGAAGGGGACTCTGAGGATTCTGCAGGCGCGGGCACAAGTACCTTGAAGTCTCCTAGAAATCAGCAACACGTACTATCTTCGAGGCTGATAGCTCGTACCTGGATCTGCACATGAAAAATATGAGCAGGAAAGGGCATGAGTACACCACAATGGTACCCAGTAAGTGCCGAGCCTAATCTCGGTCAAGTAGTGACAAGGTCAGGTCAAGGCACTACCAGAATAAATATAATCAAATGAAACAGTAAAATATATAAGTAAATTTGCGGTAAAACAGTTAAAGAAATTCTCAATGTTTAACAGTTAAAAGAGCCCTCGGCTCGGAACAAGGTAAAACGCAGTAGGAAAAACTCCCGAGATACTGTCCCATAGTTCCAAATGATTATGCAGTACAGGGGGATCTCCCGGAATACGTTCGTAGTCCCAAAAGTAAATATGCAGTGCGGGGGGATCTCTTGGAATACGTTCGTAGTCCCAAAACTAAATATGCAATACAGGGTGATCTCCCGGAATACGTCAGTAGTCCCAATTTAAATATGCAAGACAGGGGATCTCTCGAAATACGTCTGTAGTCCCAATTTAATTATGCAACGCAAGATAAAATGACAGGTATAACATCGAGTTATACAGTTTAGACTAAATACATAGAGGGAAAATAGGGGCTTAACTAAGCATGGCGCACAGAAGGTCAAACATGCAATTAAACACGTAATCATGCTTCCCTAATCTAAGCTAAACAATTAAACATATTAGTGCAATTTAATAAAGAAAAAACAATTTATGACTTAGAAAAGGGGAAAATGAGATTTTTGCAATAATAGACCGTGTACGTACGCGTCACCACACATACACGGTGCTCACACATCAATTAATATCAAACATCCTAAGGGGAAGTCCCCAACACAAGGTTAGGCAAGCCACTTATCTCAACCGCTCAAATCAACTTGAAACCACGTTCTTGCCACGAGTACCCGATTCCAAATGGCCCGAATCTATTCAAAGTAATTGCATAATGTAAATAAAGCTATAAGTAACTAATTAAACAAATTAATGCGAAGAAAAATCATGAAACTAGGAAAATCACCCAAAATGTCTCCCCGGGCCCACGTCTCGAAATCGGGTAAAATTTAAAAATTATAAACACCCGTTCACTCACGAGAACACTCGAACAAAAATCATCAAAATCTGACGTCAAAATCTCACTCAAATCTCGGATTTTCAATTGGGGAACTTTTTCCCCCATTTCCAAACTTTTACCCTCAAATTCCTTAATTAGAAGAGGAAAACAACAATAGATTATTGTATTATGATCAAAATAGAGTTAGAATTCGTTACCCAATGATTCTCCTCCAAAATCCCTCGATAAATCGTCTCCCACTGAGCTCCAAATCGAATTTTGTGTTATGAAGTTTCAAACCCTCGAATTTCCTATTTCTACCCAGCGATTTCCGTGTCTGCGGTTCGTGGGGCTGTACCTGCGGTCTCGCACCTGCATAAAAAGCATCGCAGGTGAGAAAACAACTTATCCGGGCTGGGGCCGCATCTGCGGTCACTTGGCCGCATTTGCGGTTCCCCAGCCGCATCTGCGGTCCCTGATGCCCTAGCCCAAGTCCGCTTCTGCGATTACCAAGTCGCTTTTGCGGCGCCACACCTGCAGTCCAACATCCGCAGGTGCGAAAATGACAGGTTCAACACACTAGAAAATTGCCTAAGTCCAAAATTCTTCCGGTTGAGCATCCGAAACACACCCGAGGCCCCTGGGACCTTAACCAAACCGACCCTCTAGTCCTATAACATCATTCGGACTTAGTCGAGCCTTCAAAATTCATCGAATAACATCCAAAACAAGAATTAAACATGAATTCAAGTCTAAGAACTTAGCATTTTTCCAAAATCTACAAATGATGTCGAAACACGTCAATCCTAGTCCGAATGACCTCAAATTTGACACACAGGTCACAAATGACACTACAAAAATATAGCCACCTCCAGAATTCCATTCCGAACTCGATATCAAAATTTGCTCTATCGGCCGAAATCGCCAAAAATCTAACTTTCGCCAATTCAAGTCTGAATCTACTACAAACCTTCAAAACACATTCCGGGTGTGCTCATAACCCCAAAATCACTCAACAGAGCTAACAGAGTCGACAAAATTCCATTCCGGATCCATCTTCACATAGTTTTGACTACGGTCCAATTTCTAAGGCTTAAACTCACAATTAGGGACTAAGTGTCCCAAAACTCTCTGAATTCCATAACTAATCACTCTGGCAAGTTCCAATTGCATAAACAAACGTGGGGAAAGCAGTTATTAAGGGGTCGGAGCTCTAACTCCCAAAATGACTGGCTGGGTCGTTACATTCTCCCCTTCTTAAAATAATCGTTCGTCCTCGAACGAGCATAAAGACATACCTGAAGTTGTGAAAAGATGAGGGTACTGGTTGCGCATATCCTGCTCAGTCTCCCAAGTCGCCTCCTTGACCGGTTGACCCCTCCACTGAACCTTTAGTGATGAAATATTCTTTGACCTGAGCTTTCGACCTCCCTATCAAAAATGGCTACTGGCTCCTCAACATAAGATAGATCCTTGTCCAAATGGACTGGGCTGAAATCCAAAACATGAGTCGGATCACCGTGATACTTCCGGAGCATAGAAATGTGGAATACCGGATGAACTTCTGCTAGGCTGGGAGGCAAGGCAAGCTCATAAGCAACCTCCCCAACGCGCCACAATATCTCAAAAGGAACAATGAACCTCAGACTCAGATTACCCTTCTTCCAAAACCTCATGACGCCCTTCATAGGCGATACCCGAAGCAAAACCCGATCACCAGTCATAAATGCCAAATCACGAACCTTCCGATCCGCATAACGCTTCTGCTTAGACTAGGTTGTGCGAAGTCTCTTCTGAATCACCTTTACCTTATCCAGGGAATCCCGGACCAAGTGTACCCAACAATCGGGCCTCGCCCAGCTCAAACCATCTCACTGGGGATCGGCACTGCCTACCGTACAAAGCCTCAAATGGTGCAATCTGAATGCTGGACTGGTAACTGTTGTTGTAGGAAAACTTTTCAAGAGGCAAGAACTGGTCCCATGAACCTCTGAATTCCATCACACAGGCACGTAGCATATCCTCAAGGATCTGAATCGAGCGCTCGGACTGCCCGTCCATCTTAGGGTGAAAGGTTGTGCTCTGCTCCACCCTAGTACCCAACTTTTGCTGAACGGCTCTCCAGAACCGTGATATAAACTGTGTACCTCTGTCTGAAATGATGGATACAGGAATACCATGAAGGCGGACAATTTCCCTTATATAAATCTCAGCCAACCTCTCTGAGGAGTATGTAGTCAACACTGGAATGAAGTGGGCTGACTTGGACAGCCGATCCACGATCACCCAAATAACATCGAACTTTCTCAAAGTCCGTGGAAGTCCAACTACAAAGTCCATGGTGATCCGCTCCCACTTCCACTTGGGGATCTCTAACCTCTGAAGTAGTCCACCCGACCTCTGGTGCTCATATTTGACCTGCTGACAGTTGAGACACTTGGCCACGAATCCAATTATATCTTTCTTCATCCTCTTCCACCAATAGTACTGCCTCAAGTCCTGGTACATCTTCGCAACACCTAGGTGAATGGAGTACCGCGAGCTATGGGACTCCTCAAGAATCATCTCCCGAAGCCCATCTACATTGGGCACACAGATCCGGCCCTGCATCCTCATCACACCGTCATCACCAACAGTCACATCCCTAGAATCACCTCGCTAAACCCTGTCCTGAAGAACTAGAAGGTGGGGGTCATCATACTGGTGCTCTCTGATATGGTCATAAAGAGAAGACCGAGAAACCACACAAGCTAATACCCGGATAGGCTCTAACACATCCAACCTCACGAACTGGCTGGCTAAGGACTGAACATCCAAACTAAAGGCCTCTCAGCTGTTGGAAGATATGCCAAACTCCCCAAACTCTCTGCCCGGCGACAAGGCGTCGGCCACTACATTGGCCTTCCCCCGGTGGTATAATATAGTGATATCATAGTCTTTAAGTAGCTCCAACCACCTCCACTGACGCAAATTAAGGTCCTTCTGCCTGAACAAGTGCTGCAAACTCCGATGGTCAGTGTAGATCTCACAAGGAACACCGTACAAATAATGACGCCGGATCTTCAGGGCGTGAACAATAGCTTCTAACTCGAGATCATGAACCAGATAATTCTTCTCATGCACCTTCAACTGTCTAGACGCGTAGACAATCACCCAACCATCCTACATCAATACCGCTCCAAGGCCAATCCTCGAGGCATCAAAATAGACAGCGTAGGACCCCGAACCTTTAGGCAATACTAATACTGGGGCTGTAGTCAAAGTTGTCTTGAGCTTTTGAAAGCTCTCCTCACACTCCTCACACTCCTCAGTCCACCTGAATGGAGAACCCTTCTGGGTCAGTCTGGTCATAGGTGCTGCAATAGATGAAAATCCCTCTTCAAAGCGACGGTAGTACCCCGCCAAGCCAAGTAAACTGCGGATCTCCATAGCTGATGACGGTCTAGGCAAACTCTGCACCGCCTCCACCTTCTTCGGGTCTACCTTGGTCCCATCACAAGACACTATGTGGCCCAAGAATGCCACTGAATCAAGCCAGAATTCACACTTAGAAAAGTTTGCATACAATCTCTTCTCCCTCAAAGTCTGAAGCACGTTCCTCAAGTGCTGGTTATGATCCTCCCGAGACCACGAATATACCAGGTTGTCGTTAATAAACATAATGACGAAGGAATCAAGATAAGGCCGGAACAGACTGTGCATCAAATGCATAAAGGCTGCTGGGGCATTGGTCAGCGCAAATAACATGACAAGAAATTCATAGTGACCATATCTGGTCTTGAAGGCAGTCTTCAGGATGTCCGGCTCCCGAATCTTCAACTGATGATAGCCAGAACGCAAGTCAATATTTGAAAATACCCTGGCACCCTGTAACTGATCAAATAAATCATCGATGCAAGGCAAGTGATACCTGTTCTTCGCTGTAACCTTGTTCAGCTGCCGATAATCAATACACATACGCATAGAACCATCATTTTTCTTCACAAATAAAACCGGAGCACCCTAAGGTGATACACTGGGCCTGATGAAACCCTTATACAGAAACTCCTACAACTGCTCCTTCAACTCCTTCAACTCACGAGGAGCCATACGATAGGGAGGAATAGAAATGGGCTGAGTGCCCGACAACAAATCAATGCCGAAATCAATATCTCTATTGGGCGGCATACCGGAAGATCAAATAAAAATACATCAGGGAAGCCCCTCACTACTGGGACTAACTCAACTATAGGGGTATCAACACTGACATCTCTCACATAGGCCAAATACGCATCACACCCCTTCTCCACCATACGCTGAGCCTTAAGAAATGAAATGACCTTACGGGGAGTATACTCTAAGGTACCTCTCCACTCTAATCTCGGTAATCCTGGCATAGCCAGCGTCACAGTCTTACCGTGAAAATCAAGAATATCATGATGGGGCGACAATCAGTCCATGCCCAAGATAACATCGAAATCAACCATACTGAGTAATAACAAATCAACTTTGGTCTCGAACCCACTGAGAACAATCAAACACGACCGATATACATGGTCTATAACTAGAGAATCTCCCACAGGAGTAGATACATAAACAGGGGAACTAAAAGAATCCCGAGATATTCCCAAATATGAAGCAAAATAAGAAGACACATATGAATACATAGAGCCCTGGGGTCAAATAATACAGATGCATCCCTATGGCAGACAGGGACCATACCTGTGATGACTGAATCTGAAGGGACGACCTCTGAACGGGCTGGAAGGGCATAGTACCTGACCTGGCCTCCCCCTCTAGGGCGGCCTCTACCTTCCCGACCTCCGCCTCGAGCTGCCTGAGAAGGTGGAGTTGCAGCAGGGGCTGGAAGAATGGCCGGAGGACCCGGTGGAGCACGTGGAGCCTGATAAGTCTGTGGAGGTGCACCCCTCCTGGATCTAGGGCAATCTCTAACCATGTGACGAGTGTCACCACACTCAATACAACCCCTCGGAGGACGCTGCGACTGAGACTCACTCAGAACTGGCTTGCTAGATTGGCTGGTAATAGCACCTCGAACAGGAGGCACACTAGATACTGGCGGTGCATAATAGGGCTCCTGTGGTCTAGGAGGAGCTGGAATACCGCTGACTGCTGGAAGAGCTGAATGAACATGGCGAATCACAAAACCCCTACCATAGCGTGTTGCTGGTGCACGAGCTCCTGAGAAATGACCAGTCTCTCGAGACATCTTGGCCTCTCTCTCCTCTTTGTCCCGAGCAAACATGCCCTCTACCATCCTGGCAATACTCACTGCCTGCTGATAAGTGATATCCATCTCCAACTCTCTGGCCATATTGGTCCGAATACTGGGGTGGAGTCCCTCAATGAAGCGACGTACCCTCTCTCTGACTGTGGAAACCAAAGCCGGTGCATGAGAGCTAACTCACTGAAACAAACTGCATCTCCGACACAGTCATAGAACCCTGGCACAACTTCTCAAACTTTACGCGCCAAGCATCCCTGAGGCTCTGAAGGACATACTCGCGTAAGAACATCTCTGAAAACTGAGTCCAAGTGAGTGAGGATGCCTCGTATGGACTACTCAACTCATAGGCATGCCACCACTGATATGCCGTTCCCCTCAGCTAGAAAGCGGTGAAAGAAACTCCACTCGTCTCCACAGTGCCCATAGTGCGGAGAATACGATGACACTCCTCAAGAAAACCCAGAGCGTCATCTGAAGCTAGTCCACTGAAAGTAGGTGGGTGGTATTTCTTGTACCTCTCGAGCCTGAGCTGTTCTGCCTTAGAAGCAGCTACCCTGGTCTCATGCTGAACAGGGGCCACTGGGGGTATAGGAATATACTCTGGGGCCTGATCAACCTGGGCCCTCTGCTCAGGAGTGTATGCTTCGGGAGTTTGTGCCCCTCCCCTGGCTTGAGATGTAGCGGGAGCTATCGGAAGTAGTCCAGCCTGAGCTAGAGTGTTGAACATGCTCATGAACTAAGCTAAAGTCTTCTGAAGGGCTGAAGCAGCAATAGGAATCTCCGATGCCGGCCTCCAGCTAGAGCTGTTGGGGGCTCCTCTGATGCAGCTCTCGCAGGTGCTGGGGCTGCACCGCGTGGTCGTCCTCTACCCCGACCCCAGCCTTTGGCGGCTCTGGCAGGGGGATCGGGTGCCTGATCGTCGGTCCTCCCAGTACGGGTCCTCACCATCTGTGAGAAAGAATAGAATAGAATTTTAGAATTTTGATGTCAATAATCGCACGACAAGGAAATCAAAGAAATATGATTTTTCTTAACAGTTACATAGCCTCCCGAAGATAAGTACGGACGTCTCCGCACCGATCCGCGAGGCTCTAATAAACCGTCTTGTGACTCGCGAATCCTATGAACCTAGACGCTCTATACCAACTTGTCACGAGCCGATTTGAACCTCGAAATGTGTCGTGAAGGCACCTAGTCTTTACGAATACGTAAGCCTAATATTACGAAAAATGTAAAGAAAAGAAAACATTTAAAAGATAAAACAACATATTGTGAATAACCAAAAATAATGCCACTCGGCATATATAAAAATAGTTTCTCGAGACCGAGAATATCGCTAAGTCACAAGCTTCTATAATATATTGTTGCTCTATACAAAAGTCTGAAGATACATAAGAAGACTCTAGACGAGGGAGTAGAAGGGAACTCGGAGGATTCTCCGGATGCAGGCAGAAGTACCTTGAAGTTTCCTAGAAATCAGCAACACGTACTATCCTCGAGGCTGATAGCTCGTACCTAGATCTGCATACGAAAAACATTTGAAGAAAAGGGCATGAGTACGCAAAAATGGTACCCAGTAAGTGCTAAGCCTAACCTCGGTCAAGTAGTGACGAGGTCAGGTCAAGGCCTTACCGGAGTAAATATAATCAAATGAAAGAGTAAAAGATATAAGTAAATTTGCGGTAAAATAGTTAAAATAATTCTCAATGTTTAACAGTTAAAGGAGCCCTCGGCTTGGAACAAGGTAAACCACAGTAGGAAAAACTCCCGGGATACCGTCTCGTAGTTCCAAACGATTATGCAGTACATGGGGATCTCCTGGGATACGCCCGTAGTCCCAAAAGTAAATATACAGTGCGGGGGGATCTCCCGGAATACGTCCGTAGCCAAAACTAAATATGCAATACATGGGGATCTCCCGGAATACGTCCGTAGTCCCAATTTAAATATGCAAGACAGGCGATCTCCCGGAATACATCTGTAGTCTCAATTTAAATATGCAACGCAAGATACAATGACAGGTATGACATCGAGTTATACAATTTAGACTAAATACATAGAGGGAAAATAGAGGCTTAACTAAGCATGGAGCACAGAAGGTCAAACATGCAATTAAACACGTAAGCATGCTTCCCTAATCTAAGCTAAATAATTAAACATATTAGTGCAATTTAATAAAGGAAAAACAATTTATGACTTAGAAAAGGGGAGAACGGGATTTTTGCAATAATATCCCGTGTACATACTCGTCACATCACGTAGACGGTGCTCCCACATCAATTAATATAAAACATCCTAAGGGGAAGTCCCCAACACAAGGTTAGGCAAGCCACTTACCTCAACCGCTCAAATCAACTTGAAACCACGTTTTTTCATCGAGTACCACACTCCAAATGGCCCGAATCTATTCAAAGTAATTGCATAATGTAAATATATCTATAAGTAACTAATTCAACTAGTCAATTCGAAGCTAAAACGTGAAACTAGGAAAATCGCTCAAAAAGTCTCCTCGAGTCCGCGTCTCGGAATCTGGTAAAATTTATAAATTATGAACATCCGTTCACTCACGAGAACACTCGAACAAAAATCATCAAAACCCGACGTCAAAATCTCACTCAAATCTCGAATTTTCAATTGGGGAACTTTTCCCCCCATTTCCAAACTTTTACCCTCAAATTTCTTAATTAGAAGAGGAAAACAACAATAGATTATTGTATTATGATCAAAATAGAGTTAGAATTCGTTACCTAATGATTCTCCTCCAAAATACCTCGAGAAATCGTCTCCCACCGAGCTCCAAATCAAATTTTGTGTTCTGAAATTTCAAACCCTCGAACTTCCTATTTCTGCCCAGCGATTTCTGTATCTGCGGTTCATGGGGTCGCACCTGCGTAAAAAGCATCGCAGGTGCGAAAACATCTTATCCGGGATGGGGCCGTATCTGCGATTCCCCAGCCGCATCAGCGGTGCCGCACCTGCGGTCCAACATCCGCAGGTGCAAAAATGACAGGTTCAGCACATCAGAAAATTGCCTAAGTCCAAAATTCTTCCCGTTGAGCATCAGAAACACACTCGAGGCTCCCGGGACCTCAACCAAACCTACCAACCAGTCCTATAACATCATTCGGACTTAGTCGAGCCTTCAAACCACATCGAATAACATCAAAAACAATAATTAAACATGAATTCAAGCCTAAGAACTTAGCATTTTTTCAAAATCTACAAACGATGTAGAAACACGTCAAACCTAGTCCGAATGACCTCAAATTTGATACAGAGGTCACAAATGACACTATGAAACTATAGCCACTTCAAGAATTCCATTCCGAGCTTGATATCAAAATTTTCCCTATCTGCCAAAATCGCCGAAAATCTAACTTTCGCCAATTCAAGCCTTGAATCTACTACAAACCTCCAAAACACATTCTGGGCGCGCTCCTAACACCAAAATTACTCAACAGAGCTAACAGAGTTGACAAAATTCCATTCCGTATCCGTCTTCACACAACTTTGACTACGATCCAATTTCTAAGACTTAAACTCACAATTAGGGACTAAGTGTCCCAAAACTCTCCGAATTCCATAACTAATCACTCCGGTGTAACGACCCGACCGGTCGTTTCGAGACTTTATCCCCGTTTTCCCTATTTCTGCTTCATTCTTGTATGGTTCAACTCTTTTATGTTGCTTTGGGTTCATTGGTTCGGAGTGGTTGTGGAGAGGAATGAGACACTTAGTCTCTTAAGTTGGTGATTTAGTTGGAAAAGTCAACCGGAAGTTGACTCATAGGAAAATGATCTCAGAATGTGGTTTTTGTGGCTCAGATAGCTATATTAGGTGATTTGGGACTTAGGAGTGTGTTCGAAATATTATTCGGAGGTCCGAAGTAGATTTAGGCATGAATTGGCGAAATTGGATTGTTGGCAATTTTCGGTAGGCAGTGGAAAATTAGCTATCGGGGTCGGAATGGAATTCTGGAAGTTGGGATAGGTTCGTATTGTCATTTTGGGATGTGTGTGCAAAATCTCAGGTTATTCATACGTGGTTTGAGTGGTTTTGTCATCGTTGGCAAATTTCGGAAGTTTAGAAATCCTTAGGCTTGAATTATGGATCTATTTGGTGTTTTGATGTTGTTTTGGGTGTTCCGAGGGTTCGACTAAGTTCGGGTGATCATATATGACTTGTGGGTGCCATTGGTTGAGGTCCCGAGGGCCTGGGGATGAGTTCGGATGGTTGACGGATGAGTTTTTAGCATTAGAGTGTGCTAGTGTGATTCTGTTATGTGATTACGCAGATGCGGACGGATGGCTGATGCGAGACTAAAGTGCATAGTTTAACATGGGATATACCTTACATTTGATGCGCTTTAAT
>ML337648.1:0-81285 GCA_005239505.1 Nicotiana paniculata
CTAGTAAATTATCATAAGTACTTGAGAGAGATTTATGGTAGATAGAGTGTTCATGATTGATAGTTATAATTAATCAAGTTATAGGAAATATCTGAGAAGTAAGTTCACCAACGGGGGAAACAATAACCTTAGACCTTTATCATAATTGTTTACAACACATTGTTAGTAATTGATAGTTATTATTATTATCAATAGACTTAGTAAAACATCACCAATTTATATTAAAAAAAGTCTTGAGAGAATTGATTGAGTAAAATTTGTGTATTCTAACGACTTGATTGATAGGTAAATTCCCTGTGGGATCGACTCTGGGCATAATACCCCGAATTATATTTGCAACGCCCGTTTAGTCTTTTATTAGACATAGTTGAGCGTGATCAGTAACACCCCAACTTGAGGGAGTTACAAAGTATTGTATGGAATGATCATATAGGCTAAAAAACTTAGGATCCCCCCCCCCCATACTCTTGTTTAAAAATAGATTGAATATCGTATTTGTCCAAATCGCTTTCTCCCATTTTTAGACTAATTCACTTAATTTAAGTTCGTCTGGGACCCACCGTTGTGGATCTCGAGGGGTGCCTCACACCTTTCCCTCAAGGTAATTTGAGCCCTTACCCGATCTCTAGTGATGTAAACTGGCTAAATTAGTTAATTTCTCTAGGTGCCCTAACGCACCTTAATCCGTTAGGTGGTGAATCTTCCAATTCAAAACCCATCCCGAAAAGGAGTTTTCCCAAAGCGTCGAAACCCGATTTTCCGAGAAAAAGGGGGCCCGACAGCATGGCGACTCTGCTGGGGATATTTTTAGGCTCTTACAATAACGAACCTGATTTTGTGAATTAGTCTTTAAACATGTCTTTATATTCCGTTAATACCTGCATACCCCTTCCCCTTCCCACTTTATGTGGATTTATTTGCCTATCTTCAGTCATTTACGATTTATCTTTCTTGTTTTATTACTCTTTACTATGGAAACTGATTTTTCTCCTTGTTTTCTTTCTTAAATGCCATTACAATTATTAAATACCGCATTTATTATTTTTTTCATCGTGAAAATACGTGACAACGTGCTATTTTCAGTTGCATAAATCATGCTCAATATCATATTTCACTCGTGTATAATTAATACCATAGCAACGCTTAACGAGTGTTTGCGCTCTTCCTATATTACCCTATTTGAATTTGGAAAGGCTTATTTGCGGTAAAACTAGTTGATCAGCGGTGCAGTCGACGGTTCCGTGCCTTTCCCCCTCAAGTTGTCTGCTTGAGGGTACCAGTCTAGACCTCTATAGAAACTTTACTCTGACTATAACTGTACATGCATCATAGTCAAACCTAGCCTGGGTTAATATGTTGTCCACATAATAACCCTTTAAGGAAAGCCTTGTCTGAAGTCCACCGGGATTTCCATAATCCCAACGGACGCAACCACGATCTGTGCATTAATTTGAAGAAATAAGTGCCAATATGCTAATCATTAATGTATAAATAGTCGAATCTAGAAGGGGGAAGGGGTCTAACCTTATTTGTTTTACAGAAAATGAGGCACGAAGTCCCAGGTTCGGCATGGTCCGTAACATACC
The DNA here is from genome assembly GCA_005239505.1 of Nicotiana paniculata. Classification (NCBI taxonomy): domain Eukaryota; kingdom Viridiplantae; phylum Streptophyta; class Magnoliopsida; order Solanales; family Solanaceae; genus Nicotiana; species Nicotiana paniculata. The sequence goes on from ML337648.1 coordinate 1,587, forward strand.
ACCATCGGCATGGTCCGTAACATCCAACCAAACATCATGTTGGCCGAAGTTGCCACTATGTTCTGGGACGGAGAAAGGGCCGTATTCCGTTTTGGCAACATAGAAATAACCCCTCTTTTGGAAGAAATAGGGGGATTCGCTGGACTACCTTGGGACAGTCCCAGTTTATTGGTGCCGAAAAATAGCACTCCCAAAGGGTTTCTGAAAATGATGGGTTTAAATAAGAATGACGACTTGGTGCATCTGAAGAAGTCCTATATACCCTTCGAGTTCCTTTATGAACGATACAGTCACAAAAAATCTTATTGTATCTTTCATGACGAGTTCTCCATCACATCCTTGGGCTGGATTCATCGTAGGGTTTTCGTGTTTATCATCTGCTTCTTGGGTATGATAGTGTTTCCAAGCAAAATGGACAGAATTCACACCAGACTGGCCATGGTAACCAAAGGCTTAATGGGTGGAATCAACAGACAAACATATACTATTGTCCCTATGATTATAGCAGACATATATCGGGCTTTGGATCGCTGCCATAAGGGGTTCAAACATTTCGAGGGTTATAATCTGCTACTACAAATTTGGTTTCTAGAATATTTCTAGAGAGGTCAATACAACCAATATTTTCCACAAAGACCGTGGAACGATCACATCGCCTTTCATCATCCCAAAAGAATGACCTTTATCCCAGACAGGTTTTCTCAACCGGAGAATGCTACTGAATGGGTGCAATTTTTTGACAACTTGACTGAGGACCAGGTTCACTGGATGTTCGAGTGGTTCCCCACCAGTGAGTTCATCATCCCACCTAGGGATGCTCCACACTTGGTGTTGATCGGGTTAAGGGGTATACACCCCTATGTTCCTATCAGGATCATGAGACAAGCTGGTAGAAAACAGATTATTCCACGAGTCCCCAAAATGAGTCACTACAGAGAGGATTTAAAAGATGATGACATCCCATATAAATGTGAAGCTCAACATATATGGCACTTGAAGATTATTGTGGAAAGGGACACCATCGAGTCGGATCGATATCACGCAGGGCATGTGTACTTTTAACCATCGTGGTTGGAAGACTGCATAGTGGGAATAGTCGAGCCAGGGGTCGGTCCAGGAAACAGAGTCATAGATCAAGTTGTCGAAGCACAGATGAAGTATAAAAGACTACACAAAAAGGTTCACGAGTCCGAGGCTGAGTATCTGGAACAACACAAGACTGATATGGAATTAATCTATGAATGGAGGGAAATGGCTACCAGATCGAATGAAAGTCTAGAATATCTGGAGCAGGGTCTGATGGAGCTGGAAGAGAAGATGAGGAAAAAAGTCATAGACTGCCAGAATGCTGAAGGTATCGAAGGAGGACATCTCGCTAGGGCATACCTGCTGCTGGACATGCACGACCTGGGTAACCTGATCGATGGAGCCAAGAGAACAAGGCATGGAGAAGGTTCTTCTAGGACCAAGTAGATTAGGCTTATTTGTTTTTGATTTCCGCATGTAATAAGGCCAAGTGCCATTAGTGACTTACCTTATTGTCGTTTTAGATTCGTCTTATTTATTGCATTAATGAAATGAGGAAATTATTGGCATTAAATTCTCCAAATCTACTTATCGCTAGGACTACCTCGGGCACAATGAGGCTCCTAAGTTAGAACGCGAATTTACATTCCCGCAATATGTGTTTAAATACTGCAAACATTTTTCAGAATTCTTACTAACTTGGTTACCTTTTGTTTTTCTTTATTTTTGATTATTCCCATCCCCTAAGGTTGGTTCACGCATACTGGCATCATCAGCTTACCACACAATATCCAGAGTCCCTCCACCTCCTCCTCCTCCAAGTGCACCAAAAGGAAAAGGGAAAGCTAACATGGACTATATGAGTGGCGTTAGAAAAGACAACACCACGCATGCTGAGAATGTGGAAACTTCTAAAGGTCAGAGTACTCCGGCACCAAATGACTAGGTTTCGCGGCTTGAACAGAAGATACTTGAACTACAGGGTGAGCTTGAGCAAATCTGTAACTTGGAAAAAATCTCCCTCACACTAAACGTCCCAGATATTAACCATCCAAATACCAAAACCCGGCACCTACTCAGAATATACCCAACCAACGCCCCCAGAATCCTCCCCCACCACCAATATACAACCCTTCCATAAAATCCTTTACTCATACCTACACCTCCTCAACATCAGCATCTCCCGACTCAATATCTGCAAACCACTTATCACACTCCTCAGAATACCCCTCGGCCTATCCCCGATCCCCAAAATTCAACCAATGATCACCACTACACTCAAACTCATGGCATTCACCAAAATAACCCCATATACGTGGAAACCTTACCCCACTCCGCTCAGCTAATCTCATATACACCGAAATCCGCTAAAAAGGACCTACTCATAAGAACATGGCAGAAGAGCTCAAGAAACTCACAAGCCGAGTTCAGGGTGTTGAAGGAGGCAACGGAATCAAAGGTTTGAATTATGAGGATTTGTGCATTCAGCCAGATGTGGAACTGCCGGAGGGTTACAAACCTCCTAAGTTCGAGATGTTCGATGGAACGGGTGACCCAAAGGTTCATTTAAGAACTTACTTTGATAAGCTTGTAGGGGTCAGAAAGGACGAAAGGATTCGCATGAAGCTATTCATGAGAAGCCTTACTGGAGACGCTCTATCTTGGTACATAAGTCAAAATCCCAAGAAATGGGCTAATTGGGTAAGCATGGCGTCAGACTTCATGGATAGGTTCAAATTCAACACGAAAAATGAACCAGATGTGTTTTATATCCAGAATCTCAAGAAGAAGCCCACTGAGACTTTCCGTGAGTATGTTACTCGATGGAGGTCAGAAGCAGCGAAGGTCAGGCCGGCATTAGATGAAGAGCAGATGAACAAATTCTTTGTCAGGGCTCAGGATCCACAATATTACGAAAGGTTAATGTTAATCGAGAATCACAAGTTCTCCGATATCATCAAGCTCGGAGAAAGGATCGAGGAAGGAATCAAAAATAGAATGGTGACAAATTTCGAGGCATTGCATGCCACGAATAAAGCACTACAATCAGGTGGCATATCAAAGAAGAAAGAAGTGGGAACAGTAATGGTTGCCCAAGGTCTGAAATCTCCATTTGTGTATGAAACACCTCCACCCACATACCAAACTTCACCTCCTAGATATCCTCAACCCGTTACCGCCTACCACACCTATAATACCCAATCAGCCTATTATCATTCACCTCCAGCTCGTCCAAATTACAAAAAACCCAGGCCTAATGTTTATCGCAAACAACCCAAACAATACACCCTTATTGCCGGACCCATCGACCAGTTATATGAAATATTAAAAGCTACTGGATATGTCACTCATATTCCCGCCGTGGCTATGGAAAAACCATTACAATAGGCCAATCCAAACAAGACGTGTGTGTACCATTCCGGTATGAAGGGAAATACTATTGATGAATGTCGCACCCTAAAAGATAAGATCCAAACACTGATTGATACCAAGGTCATACAGGCAAAAGAAACCATACCCAATGTCCATAACAACCCCCTCCCAGATCATAGGGGTGAAGGAGTCAATGTAATAGAAACTGATGAAGAATGGGATCCCGAGGGATCAATTGGACTTATTCGGGAAGGTGATGATCCTAAGAAGCCGGCACTCATGCTCAATCCCATTGTGGTACAGGTACAACCGCCAATCAAAGTTGAGGTAGCCGCATCGGCTCCCTTTGAAGTAGAAGTGACACCACCTACAGCTACACCTGCTCCGTTTGAGGTAGAAGTATCCACACCTTTCACTGTGACGGTGACATCCACACCGCCCTTCAGTTCCAATGTTGTACCTTGGGATTATGTTACCGAGGCTAGGAGAAAGAGGAAAGAAAAGATGGAAGAGTCTGGTGCTGCACAAGGGATGACCAGAACAGGCAGAATTTACACGCCTGAGCATTTGGGAGAGACAAGTAATAAAGCTTCCAACAAACAACCCGTCATTGAAACTGGTCTGCATGACCTTTGGAGAAAAATACAAGCAAGGGAGTATTCTGTTGTTGATCATCTGAATAAGACTCCCGCCCAGATATCTATATTGTCGTTGCTGCAAAATTCTGAAGCACACAGGAATGCTCTGATGAAGGTACTGAATAAAGCATATGTGCCCAATAACATTACTAGCGGAGAAATGGCCAATATGGTGGGACAAGTGTTGGAAAGCCATAAGATCACCTTCCATGAAGATGAATTGCCACCTAAAGGGTTAAGCCACAATATGGCACTGCACATCACAATGCAATGTGAAGATGAGTTCATTGCTAGAGTTCTGATAGATAGAGGGTCCAGCCTCAACATATGTCCGCTGAAAACTCTGAAGAGGTTGGGTAAGGGCCTACATCAAATACGAGCAGGATCTATGAATGTGAAAGCATTCGTTGGGTCACAAAGAGCCACGATTGGAGAAACCAATCTATGTTTGCAAATGGGTCCTACCTGGTTCGATGTTGAATTCCAAGTGCTAGACATATCCGCCTCCTACAATCTGCTGCTGGGACGACCTTGGATACATGCCGCTGGAGCTGTCGCATATCCTTTGCACCAAGAGGTAAAATTTTAATGGAACCATCAAGAAGTGTTCATCCATGGAGATGGAAGCAACCCCATTTACACCAGTCAGACTATTCCAGTGGTAGAAAATAGAAGGGAGTTAGGTGGAGAAACCTACCATCGCATCGAGCGTGTTAACACGATTGAGAAGGATAAATGGTGGAGTAGAAAAATAGAGAGCATACTGGCATGGGCAGGGTATGAACCTGGTAAGGGGCTTGCTAAAAAGCTTCAAGGTATCTCCAAACCAGTACAGCTGAAGTGTCATAGCACAACCTTCGAGCTCGGATATTAGTATACCTGGCAGGAATATCAGAATTGGTCGCCACCATGGTATGGTCCATACTATCCTCTTGAGCAACCCGTGCCGCACCTGAATAAGACCTTCCATCAGGCCGATACAATATGGGGATCAGAGGAAGAAGAATCCTTGGAAGCATTGAGGAATTTGTTCTTGGAAGACGATCATATGGATTGTTATGTAATAGTTGAGGAGGAGGAGGAAGAAGGCCTCACTATCCTGACAGTGGAGAAGGGAGCATCTCTCAAGAACTGTACCGCTAAACAATCAAGGGCCCGACGAGTCCCGGGGTAGCAAGGCTGATAGCATTGTTTACTTTTGAAAATGATTTCCTCTTTGGCATTTTGTTTTAAATAATATTTCCAGTGTTCCATTTCGAAAAACATTATTTGAGTTATTGAAATAATTTTGTTTAACATTTTAGATGGCTTGTTGTTTTATTATTACTGTTTTTCTTTCATATCTTTATCCCTACAACATTACTATTTCTTATCTTGATGAACCAATGACTGTGACATGTAATGAGACAATGCAACAGAAGGACAGTGACTCAGAAGAAATTGAATAAGAGGATGTAATACTTGAGGAAATTGTCAGAGAAGTGGAGAACTTTGAGAACAAGCCCAAGTCCAACCTGGATGAGACCGAGATAGTCAACTTGGGAGACTCTGAAACCGTCAAGGAAACCCGCATAAGCATCTATTTGTCACCATCAGAGAAAGAAGAATACACTCGGTTCCTGAAAGAATATGAGGATATCTTTGCATGGTCATACGACGATATGACAGGGTTGAGCACATCCATAGTGGCTCACAATTTACCTACAAATCCAATGTGTCCACCAGTGAAGCAGAAACTCAGGAAATTCAAGCCATACATGAGCCTCGAAATCAAGGATGAAGTCACCAAGCAGATCAAAGCCAAGGTCCTCAGAGTAGTTGAGTACCCAACCTGGTTGGCCAACATTGTACCGGTTCCAAATAAAGATGGGAAAGTTAGAGTCTGTGTTGATTATCGGGATCTAAATAGAGCAAGTCCCAAGGATGATTTCCTGCTACCAAATATACACATTCTGATCAACAATTGCGCCAAGCATGAACTACGGTCCTTTGTAGATTGCTTCGTGGGTTACTATCAGATTTGGATGGACGAAGAAGACGTAGAGAAAACAGCCTTCATTACACCATGGGGAGTGTATTATTACAAAATTATGGCGTTCGGTCTAAAGAATGCTGGGGCCACCTACATAAGGGTTATGACAACGATCTTCCATGATATGATACATAAAGAAATAGAGGTACATTTTGACGACGTCATCATCAAATCCAAGAAGGCTACAGATCACATAGCAGATTTGAGGAAATTCTTTGACCGGTTGCGGAAATACAATTTAAAGTTAAATCCAACAAAGTGTGCATTCGGGGTTCCTGCCGGAAAGTTATTGGGATTTATCGTCAGTCGTCGAGGAATAGAATTGGACCCGTCAAAGGTTAAAGCCATCCAGGAATTACCATCACCAAAAAGCAAGAAGGATGTGATGAGTTTCTTGGGATGCACAGTCCACATTAATATGTGAGCCGATTTTCAAAATGCTGAAGAGGGATGCCGCAACCAGTTGGATCGAGGATTGTCAAAAGGCTTTTGACAAAATTAAGGAATACTTATCCACACCACCAGTCTTAGTCCCACCAGAACCTGGTAGACCACTACTACTCTACCTTGTAGTGTTAGATGGAGCCTTCGGTTGTGTTCTGGGACAACATAACGAGACGGGAAGAAAGGAGCAGGCCATATACTACTTAAGTAAGAAGTTCACTCCTTTTGAAGCACAATACTCTCTGTTGGAACGCATTTGTTGCTCTCTAACCTTGATAGCTCAGAAGCTAAGGCACTAGTTCTGTGCCTACACTACCTATCTCATATTAGGAATGGATCCCCTATAGTACATCTTTCAGAAACCCATGCCTACTGGGAAGCTGGCCAAGTGCAAAATCTTGTTGAGTGAGTTCGACATCATTTATGTAACTCAAAAAGAAGTCAGGGGACAAGCATTAGCAGATCATCTTGCTGAAAATCCTGTAGGAGGAGAATACGAACCCCTAAAAATGTATTTTCCTTATGAGGAAGTATCATTCATAGGAGAAGATATTGCTGAAGCCTACGACGGTTGGAGAATATTTTTCGATAGAGCTGCAAATTTCAAAGGAGTAGGTATCGAAGCCGTCTTGGTATCAGAAACCGGTCAGCATTATCTGGTGTCTACAACACTCAGATTCATATGCACTAACAACATGGCGGAATATGAATCCTGCATATTAGGGATCAACATGGCTGTTAATATGAATATTTAGGAACTGCTGATAATCGGAGATTCATACATGTTGGTACATCAAGTAAAAGGAGAATGGGCTACCAAGAATTCCAAAATACTGTCATATTTTCATCATGTACAAGAAATGAATAAGAGGTTCACAAAGATAAAATTTCGGCTTGTCCCCAGAATTCAGAATGAATTCAAGACGCATTGGCCACCTTGTCATCAATGATACAACATCCAGACAAGAATTTCATCGATCCCATTCTGGTGAGGATCCATAATCAGCCGGCATACTGTGCTCATGTTGAAGAAGAAACAGACGAAATCCCTGGTTCCACGACATCAAAGAATATTTGACAAAAGGAGAATACCCCGAGCATGCAAACCATACTCAGAAATGCACCCTTCGGAGATTGTCCAATCACTTCTTCCAAAGAGGAGGAACCATGTACAGGAGAACTCCCGATCTGGGACTATTAAGGTGTGTTGACGCAAAAGAGGCTTCCAAATTGCTCGAGGAGATACATGCCGGAACCTGCGGCCCACATATGAATGGTTTTGTCTTGGCCGAGAAGATACTCAGGGCTAGATACTTTTGGATGACCATGGAAACAGACTGCATACGGTACGTTCAAAATGCTACCAATGCCAGATACATGCAGACATGATATGGGTGCCGCCAAACGAGCTTAATGCAACAAGCTCACGTTGGAGTTTTGCTACCTGGAGAATGGATGTCATCGTCCCAATTGAGCCCACTGCTTCAAACGCGCACCGGTTCATTTTACTGACCATCGACTACTTCAGAAAATGGGTTGAACCTGCATCTTATAAAGCGGTAACCAAGAAAGTCATTGCGGATTTCGTCAGAGATAGGATTGTGTGTTGATTCGGGGTTCCAGAGTCCATCATCACTTACAATTCCGCCAATCTCAACAGCGATCTGATGAAAGCCATGTGTGAAACTTTCAAAATGAAGCATAAGAATTCCAAAGCATACAGGCCTTAAATGGATGGAGCCGTGGAGGCAGCCAACAAAAACATCAAGAAGATACTAAGGAAAATGGTAGAGAATCACAACCAATGGAACGAGAAATTACCATCCTTATTGGGTTACCGTACCACAGTCCGCACATCAACCGAGGCAACTCCCTATCTGCTGGTTTATGGTACCGAAGCTTTAATTCCTGCCGAGGTAGAAATTCCTTCTTTAAGAATCATAGAAGAATCCAAACTCAGAGATGCAAAATGGATAAGGAACCGCTATGATCAATTATCCCTCATAGACGAAAAGAGGATGAATGCAGTGTGTCATGGCTAGCTCTACCAGAATAGAATGTCCAGGGCTTTCAATAAAAGGGTCAAACCAAGACAGTTCACGCCGGGGGAGCTGGTACTAAAACGGTCTTTCCATATCAAGATGAGGTCAAAGGAAAATTCTCTCCCAAATGGTAAGGTCCTTGCATGGTTCACAGAGTATTGACAGGAGGAGCGCTCATACTCGCAGAGATGGATGGAGAAATCTGGCCAAAGCCTATCAATTCAGATGCAGTCAAAAGATACTATGTGTAAACCATTTATGCTTCTTCATATCATGTAAATTGAACTATGCTCGACCTGATTCCTGTTTTAGAGGGGATACGTAGGCAGCCCTGTGGGTTCGGTCACAATTCAATAAAATTTCCATTTTCCCCACAATCAGAAACTGGGGCAGAATTTTGAGGAGGACCCTCAAAATTCTGAAGTAAGTTCAGACAACCGCAGCATACATAACGGTCAGAAAGTTCATCTAGTTAACTGGGGTAGAACATAGAGGAGGACCTCAAAATTCTACGGCAGAGGAAGTCGCAATGTCTCTAATTATGTCACATTTACTGGTTCATCTAACTAATTTCTAAACTGCATATTACTATGTCTTTGAAAACTATACACGCATGCTTTTGAAAAGAAACTTTACTTTTAGCCAAATGCTACCCCTGACAACTTGAGCAGGATCCTTGGACAGAACGGAGCAGATCAAGCAAGAAAAGACACGAACCAACCTCCCCCGCAAAACTCACAAATTTTCTTTGGATGCAGGACTATGTCATCGTGATAAGCATCATCGCAACAACACAATCTCTATGCATGAAACACATTGTCAGCTAAGAACACTTCACTCTTACTCTTTCACTTGCATGAGGCTAATAATTGTCTCTCTATTTGCATAAGGCTAAGCCTTGTCTTCTCTTTTCATGATACTAAGCCTTGTCTCAATCTTGCATGAGGATAAGCCCTGCCTCTCTACTTGCATAAGGTTAAGCATTGCCTTCTCTTTGCATGAGACTAAGCCTTGTCTCAATCTTGCATGAGGCTAACCCCTGCCTCTCTACTTGCATAAGGCTAAAAATTGCCTTCTCTTTGCATGAAACTAAACCTTGTCTCAATCTTGCATGAGGCTAAGCCCTGCCTCTCTACTTGCATAAGGCTAAAAATCGCCTTCTCTTTGCATGAAACTAAACCTTGTCTCAATCTTGCATGAGGCTAAGCCCTGCCTCTCTACTTGCATAAGGCTAAGCACTGCCTTCTCTTTGCATAATACCAAGCCTTGTCTCAATCTTGCACGAGGCTAAGCCCTGCCTCTCTATTTGCATAAGGCTAAGCACTGCCTTCTCTTTGCATAATACCAAGCCTTGTCTCAATCTTGCACGAGGCTAAGCCCTGCCTCTCTATTTGCATAAGGCTAAGCACTGCCTTCTCCTTGCATGAGTCTAAGCAATGCCTCCTCTTTGCATAGGACTAAGCACTGTCTCGAATCTCGCACGATACTAAGCACTGTCTCTCTATTTGCATAAGGCTAATTCCTGCCTTCTCTCTGCATGAGACTAAAGCCTTGTCTCAAATCACTTGCATGAGGTTAAGCCCTGCCTCTCTATTTTCATCAGGCTAAGTCCTGCCTCCCATTCGCATAAGGCTAATAACTACCTTCTCTTTGCATGGGACTAAGTACTATCCCGAATCTCGCACGAGACTAAGCATTGTATCGCTCTTGCATTGCTCTTTTCTCCCGGGCTAAGCTCTGCCCTCAACTTCACACAAGACTAAGCTTTATCTTGTTACCTCTTGCATCATGTCTCTGCACCTCATGGGCTGAAATATAGCCAACTTGTCCGAAGGCGTCATAGTCTGAACGCACCATCCTCATAGACGGAAGACATCATGCCATGGCCTGAGGATCTCTCAAATTTGCACATCATTATTCAAAGGCGTCATGGTTCGGAGGCACCATCTTCATGGCCCGAGAACATCATTTCATGGCATGCAAATCCCTTTCTGCACAATTCATAGCCCGGGACGTCATGGTCTAAGGACGTCATCCTCACCGTCCAAAGACAGTCTTCATGGTCTGAAGGGAATTTGCATCATGTTTAAATTTGCGAAAATTATTTATACATATGTGCTTGCAGTACACTTTTGTAGATTTGCAGGTAACCCAGTGAGTAACCATTATCCTAATAGGAGCAATCCCGCTCCAGTTCCTTCAAATTATTCCAAACTTAACCGCTCACCCATAACCGTTTCAATCCCAAGTAATCCTACTCAGAACCTTTTGTCCGTTCTTGCGATGACTCCATCGATTTATTCCACTTTTGGATCCAGAACTACACACGACCCGATTCCTGTAAAACTAGGGATATGTAGGCAGCTCGAAAACCAGAGTGCAGCCTATATCTTTCAAATCGCCTTATTCGGTCAAAATTGGTCATCATGTCTTTACCCAACAACTCTTTCATCCTTCCCGGGTAAAGAGGGGCAGCTGTTGATACCCAATTTTTCCCATATATATTTTGTAAATACATATATGCTTTCAAAATAGTGCATGAGCATCAACCAGTATTTTTTTATAATTTTTAAAGGCTTTTAATCAATTTATTCTGGCACTGTTATTATCTAAATAATTATTAATTGCATCAAAAATAATTTATAATGATTTATTACTTAATTTTTATCATTTGTATTCATATTAAGCTTTAAACATTTTATGTATAATTATATTTGCATCTTTAGGCTATAATCGCAATATTTTGCAATAATAGCCACATATATGCATAATTACCTTATTTACACAGAAAATGACTTTTTATATTTTTATAATGTTAAGAAATTATTTTCACGCACAAATGACATTCTTATAAATTATTTAGTTAATTTAATTGGGTATTTAAAATATATTCCCTTTTTCTAATTAATTTCGGACCTACCCTAACCCAATCACCCCAGCCCAAAACATTAACTAGCCCAGTACCCAAATGCCCATACCTCTCCAAATAACCCACCCGACCATAATCTCTAATCCTAGTCGTTGATCTCAGAAGATCAACGACTCCCAATCGCCCAACCCTTTTTAATTATACCAAACACCCCTAACCCTAGATCATTTTCCCTCACCCTCCGTCATCAAATCCTCTCATCTCCTCACCCCTCACCTTCTCAAACCCTAATCCGATGTCACCCATTTCCATGTGACTCCTACCCAGAAATGGAATCATTTCTTGATTCCTTGCCATATTTAGTCCTACTTCTTTACCTGCTACTCGTCTGGGGTGTTACTTGACCAGCTTGCCTCGAATGGCAAGTGAATCGCAAGAGATTTGAACTAGATGTGGTTCAAAATCTCGTATATTTTGGTTGTTTTCGTCTATATTCATCCTAACCTCTATGAGTACGAATATTTTTTCGTATCTTTCAGCTAGGGTTTCAGATTGTGATTCGAACCAGATTTGGTTCACTTCTGTTTGTTTTTATGCTATTCTCCATCTATATTTACTTTTTTACTCATCAATCCACCTACTTTTTCGTTAAATCTTTTACTTAGCTAAAACTAGGGTTTTAACCCTCTTTAATCGGACCATATTTGGTTTAATCTTATGTTTTTCTTTAATAATTCTCCGTCTATACGCTTTCATTAAAGTAGACGATGTTTTGCCTTTATTTCTCTACCAATTTGTGTTCACCTAAAATTAGGGTTGTTCAGATCTTGGGACGATTCTGTTATATTTTAAAACTACTGTCTAGGTTCATTATGTGATTATTGTGCTGAATTTATGGTTTACCTTTTTGAATATTCTCTTGTCTACCTTATGTACCTTTTTTTATTTTATGGTTTACCCCAAAATTAGGGTTTTGAAATCTTTTACTGAGATTTTAATCTTTCCTTTCTTGTGTGGTACTGATATTTCTTTATTTTTTTCGATTTACCCTGCTCTCATTATTTCCTTACCTTATTTGATCCGGTATTTGGCTGTTGATTGATTTGTGTAATACTTTCCGTAATCTAAGCAGTACTTGCCTGATTATACGATGTTATGTTCTGCTAATTGATTGAACCTAACTTTAATTGATTCTAGAATTATTTCCATTCCTTATTTATGTATGATTGATTTATTACCTTATTTTTCTGCTTAATTCAGTGCTATTTAAACCCCTTCTCCCTCTCCCTTAGACAGACTTGAACTCTCATACTCTCTCTAAAATACCTTAAGCTCTCTTGTTCTGACTCTGTGCTAATTGTCTCTGGTTTTGGCCTGCTGAAAGTCAAGGCCAAGTTATTCTGGAACTTAACTGTTGTGGCATACTTACTTGCTTTCTTAATTACTTGTTTTGCCTGCAACTATGTGTTATAAACTTTCTGTCTTCTAAAATCAAACTATTTTTTGAAACCTGCCCCTTTTCCCATTTATGTACTAGTTTTAAAACCCCACTCCTAGTCCTTTAGGTTCTCAACCACCCCAGTGTGAGCACTTCCTAGGGTCCACATGAGACTCCTCTGAACTCTGACACACTGGGGGCTAGTTTTACAATCTCTAATGAATTGCTTTCTGAATGTGTGGTTCTGATGTGAGCATTGCCCAGGGTCCCTGAGACCCTTGGGAACTCTGACATACTGGAAGCCTGGTTCTAATGGGTTGCAGATGAATCATTGTTATGCTTCAAAGCTGTTATGTTGGAAGGCCTGGTTCCGGGTTTATTTGGGCCTATAAAAGCTCCCTATAGTGTAATATTACCATTATGTAATTCATTCAGCTATTCTGGTCTGTAATAACATATGTGGGATATTTAGTAAAGCTGGAGGGGTTTTCTTATATCTTTTGTTAAAACTGGGTAGAAATCCTGCCTATAGGATTTAATTGTGCTGATTAAACTATGTGAGTATTATACTATATTTAGAAATCCTGCCTATAGGATTTTCATGATCATTTTGATTATGTGTTTCCCATTTGCATACTAGAAATCCTCCTTATAGGACATTTTCTGTGCATTAGAAATCCTGTTCATAGGATCTATACATGTTTTCAAAAAATGTGCATGGATATCATGCCTATAGGACCTTGTTGTTTGAGTTAATTATTCTTCCTGGCAATCTATTTAATTTCTGCCCATATACAGTTAATAGATATCATGCCTATAGAACTAAAATCAGCTTCAAACTTTGAAATCCTGCCTATAGGGTTTAAATCAATCCTGCGATAGATATTATGCCTATAGAACAAAAATCAGTTTCAAACTTAGAAATTCTGCCTATAGGGTTTAAATCAATTCAGCAATTAGAAAGCATGCCTATAGGATTGAAAAAGGAAATAAAACATATCTCTATAGATTAAAATCCGTGCTACACCTAGAAATCATGTCTATAGGTCTGTAATTAATAAGTTCATAGATATCATGCCTATAGGATCCTGTTGGTCGATTCTGAATTCCATTCGCTACTTTCAATCACTTAGACAATATATCTGTAGGACTTAATAATGATTCTGGGTTTATAATTGTGACATATTACTTCCTGAAGTGCCTAGATTCATGCTGAATAAAATCAATAGACAAAAAAATAGGTCTTAAGGCTCGCCTTAATAAAACTGTTTCTGCACTATGTTTTTCTCACATAGATGTCCTACCTACAGGATTACAACGCTAATAAAGTTTGCTGATTCAATTGCGTGCTTTTGTTGTCTATGTGTGGAGGTCAAGGTGAGCCCATACTTGTTCTTTATCTGAAAGTCCTATTTGTTTTTATTTGTCGCCTAGATTTCACATTTTAAGTGACATAGGTTGGTCTAGAACTATCCCAAATAGAGGTCCTAATACCTCCAGGGCCATAGGTAAGGGACGGGTAGCGCACGCATAAGGAACGAGCTAGAAACTACTAGAGCGCTTAAGTAACAACTTAAACATAGTAATTGGGTAGTAAGGAGATGATGGTCCATGCGTTAATACTATAAGTAACACCCCGACTTGAGGGAGTTATGAAGTATTGTATTGAATGATCCTATAGGCTAAAAAACTAAGGACCCCCCATACTCTTGTTTAAAAATAGTTGAATATCGTATTTATCCAAATCGCTTTCTCCCCTTTTTAGACTAACTCGATTAATTTAATTTCGGTCGGGACCCACCGTTGTGGACCTCGAGGGGTGCCTAACACCTTCCCCTCAAGGTAATGTGAGCCCTTACCCGATCTCTAGTGATGTAAACTAGTTAAATGAGTTAATTGCTCTAGGTGCCCTAACGCACCTTAATCCGTTAGGTGGCGACTCTTCCAATTCCAAACCCATCCTGAAAAGGAATTGTCCCAAAATGTTGAAACCCGATTTCGTGAGAAAAGGGGGCACAACATCTGATACTGTCACCCGCCTAAGACACGCCTCTACAAAATCAGTGTTGGTAATTCAGAATTCTGGGATTGTTTTCACTACTTTATTACAAAATTATTAGGGATCATGTCTATAAGACTTGTAACGCTCTAATTTTCCTATACGCTAGTCCAGAAATTATAGCACTGCCTCCTAATATTGGAATCCAGAATCACATAGAAATCATGCCTATAGGACTTAAGAATTTCAATACATCTTAATACTGCCTGTAATATGAACCTGCTCGAGTGCATTTATTCCTTACATATGGAGGCCAACTTGAGCCTTTAACTGTCTTTATATGAAGTCCAACTTGTTTTGAATGTCGGTTAGTTTTATCATTTTAAGCAGCCTAAGTAAAGTCTAGGACCACCCAAATAGAGGTCTAATGCCTCCTGGACCGTAGGCATGGGACGGGTAGTCCACGCATAGGGTACGACTTAGAATTGAATTAGAGCGTCTCTAGGTAAACAACTTTATCATAGTAATTGGGTAGCAGGAGATGGTAGTTTGTGCCTGCTGAAGAATATGAGCAACTATTATCTAAAAGGATTTGCGAAGTTTTATTTATGTTGCACGGGGTGATCCTTTAGGCTAAAAAACTTAGGACCCCCCCCCCCTCTTTACTTTACATCTACATTTAGTCATTCGAACATTGTATTTGTATCTTGTAGTCCTTAAGATTTGTACCAACTGTGTTATAATGAACTTCTCCGACCTTTATATTCTCTTTTTTTATTTGATCATATAGTCTAATTACATAATCCACATAGTTCTAAGTTCGGTCGGGACCCAGTGTTGTGGACCTCGAAGAGTTCCTAACACCTTCTCTTTGAGGTAATTTGAGACCTTACCCGATCTTTGGTGACGTTGACTAGTCAAATAGAGTTATTTGCACAATAGGTGCCCTAACACACCTTAAAATAGTTAGGTGGCGACCCTTCTCTTTCAATACCCATTTAAAGAGTTGTTACATGTCGAAACCCGCTTTCGCGAGAAAATGGCACGCGACAGCATGGCGACTCTGCTGGGGATATACTTAGGCTCTTACCATAATGAACCAGACTTATGTGGATTATTTTCTTTATGCGCATCCCTTCCCTTATTCACCTGTATTTTTTTAAACATGTTATGACATGCATATTCCCTTCTTTTCTCACCTTTGTTGTCTAATTTTCTATGACATGCGCATCCCTTCCCCTATTCATCTCTACTTGCTATGACCGCTCTTTATCTTGTCAAATTGTTATATAATGTCTTCTTCATTACTTGCTTTGCCTAAATTCTATAAACTAAACTAACTTCTTTCTTTTGTTTTCTTTCTTCCCTTGTTTATTCTTGCTATTTTATTTATTGCTTTTACATATTCAAACATGCAGATACTTGACAACGTGTTATTATCTCTGTATAAAGCATGCTCCACATCATACTCCACTCGTGCCAATTATCAACATAGTGACGCTTGACGAGTGTCCGCGCTCTTCAAAAATTACCCTTTTAAAATCGGAAAGGCTTATTTGCGGTAGACTAGTCGATCAGTGGTGTAGTCGACGTTCCCGTGCCTTTCCCTCTCAAGTTGTCCACTTGAGAGTACCTATCTAGACCATTCTAGAAACCTTACTCCAATATAAAATTTACATGCATCATGTTAAACCTAGTAAAGGCTAAAACATTGTTAACGTGATAGCCTTCTAAGATAAGTTTTGTCCAAAGCCCGACGGGATTTCCACAATCCCAATGGGCATCGTCATGTTATGAAAATTACTTGGGGAAAAATATGCCAATATGTTGATCATTAACGTGTAAATGGTCGAATCTGGAGGGGGGAAAGGTTAATCTTTATTTGTTTGCAGAAAAAGAAGCATGAAGTCCCCAGGTTTGGCATGGTCCAAAGCATCCCACCTCTACTACTTGACTGGTGGAAATACCTTGCGCCTTGCGACAAGAATCATGTGAGAAGAGTACTTGGAAACTTGTCGTCTTTGATTAATATCCCACCAAATAGGGCTTTAATTGAGGCTGCTACCATGTTCTGGGAGGAGAAAAGATCGGTCTTCCAATTTGGTGACATAGAAATGACTCCCCTCTTAGAAGAAATAGGAGGTTTTGCTAAGCTACCATGGGATAGTCCAGGATTACTAGTGCCTGAGAATCGCACCCCTCGTGGTTTTCTAAAAATGCTAGGTTTTAAGAAAAATGATGAGTTGCTTTGTTTAAAGAAATCATATATCCCATTTGAATTTCTTTATGAACGTTACGAGCACAGTAAGTCATATCGCCTTCATCATGATGAACTCGCCATTACTTCATTGGGTTGGACGCATCGGCGGGTTTATGTGTTCATCATCTGCTTCTTGGGTTTGTTGATATTTCCAATGAAAGGGGGAAGGATCCACACTCGTTTAGCTATGGTTACAAGAACTTTAATGGAAGGAATCGAGGGTCAAACCTACACCAACATCCCTATGACCCTAGTTGAACTGTATTGCGCTCTAGATCGGTGCAAGCAGGGGTTACGGGCATTTTGAAGGTTGTAATCTATTATTACAAGTCTGATATTGGAACACTTTCAGAGGGAAGAATATCGTCAAGAGTTTATGCAACGGCCATTGAACGACTACATATCTTACCACCATCCAAAGAAAATGACATTCATCCCAGATAGGTTCGCACAGCCCGGAAGTGCTGTAAGTTGGATACGTTTCTTCAGCAATCTGATAGGCCAGAAGGTACATTGGATGTTTGAGTGGCTTCCTAATTGTGAGTTCATCATCAGATCGAAGGATACTACTCATTTGGTATTGATGAGGTTGCGAGGCATTTATCCTTATGCTCCTATAAGGGTAATAAGACAGGCAAGAAGAAAACAAGTCATACCTCGGGTTTCCAACATGGTCCAGTACAAGGTAGACTTCAAAGGGGACATCATTCCTTTCAAGTTCAAGGTGCAACATATGTGGATCCAGAAGGTCATTATGGAAAAAGACACTATCGAGCTAAACAGGCACCATGCCAGTCATGTGTATTTCTATCCATCATGGTTGGTAGATGATATAGCCACAGGGGTCAATTTGGAAAATAGGATCATTGATGAAGCTGTTGAGGCACAGATCAAGTATAGAAGGCTTCGCAAAAGGGTTTTTAAGTCAGAATCTAGGCATCTGGAACAGCATAAAATATACATGGAGGCTATAAATGAATGGAAGGGGATCTCTACTAAGTCAACAGAAAGGTTAGAATATCTGGAACAGGGATTGATGGAGCTCGAAGGAAAGATGAGAAAGAGGCTTGCAGATTGTCAAAACACGGATGGCAGCGAAGGAGGGCATCTAGAAAATGCTTACTTATTATTGTACATGCGCGACCTGGGGAACTTGATTGATGGAGTCAAAATATCCAAGCACGGAGAAAGTCCCTCAGGGACCAAATAGATTAGCAAATTATGTTCTTTACTGTTTTCTAGCTTAGTTTAAATTTACATTAAAATAAGGCTAAACGCCATTAGTGACTTCATTATTATTATCGATTTAGTAAAATTTTGGTCACTTTCACATTAATGAAATGATGCAATATCGGCATCAATTTTCTCCAAGTCTTTCTGTCTCTTAGGACTACCTCGGTCACAATGAGGTCCCAAAATTAGGACGCGAATTATTGCATGACTTTGTGAAACATTGTTTGATATCGCAAAAACTCTTTCAATATCCCTTACTAACTTGGTTACCTTTTGATTTTTCTTTCTTTTGATTATTCCCATTCCCCAAGGTTGGTTCGTGCATACTGGCATCATCAGCATATCACACTAGATCCAGAGGTCCTCCACCTCTTCCTCCACCAAGCGATCCTAAAAGCAAGAACAAAGGAAAATCAAAGATGGATGATATGAGTGGTATCAGAAATAATAACGCCACCACGGCAGAGAATGTCGAAACTTCAAATGGTCGAAGAACTCTGGCACAGAATGAACTGGTCTTACCTCTAGAACAAAATATCTTGGAGCTACAAGGAGAACATGAGAATGAAGTTGTTCATGTGAAGCCTCACAGGAGATGCATTGCCCTGGTATATCTGTCAGAATCCGAAGAAGTGGGTGAGCTGGGTAAGCATGGCGTCATACTTTATGGACAGATTCAGGTTCAACACAGAGAACGCACCAGATGTTTTCTATATTCAGAACCTCAAAAAGAAACTAAAAGAAACCAGATGTTCAACACAGAGAACGCACCAATATGCTACTCGGTGGCGATCTGAGGCTGCAAAGGTAAGACAAGCACTCGAATAAGAACAAATGAATAAGTTTTTCGTCAGAGCTCAAGACCCGCAGTACTATGAAAGGTTTATGGTTATTGAGAACCACACATTCTCCGACATCATCAAGCTAGGAGAAATAATATAAGAAGGGGTTAAAAGTGGGATGGTGAAAAATATCAAAGTGTTGCAGGTCACAAATAAAGCCTTACAATCGGGAGGTATTTCGAAGAAAAAGGAAGTAGGTGTTGTCATGGTGGCCCAAGGTCCTACACCTCCACCCACATATCAACCTTCACCCCCAGATACCAACAACCTGCTACCACCTACCACGTCTATAACACTCAACCCACATATTACCATTCACCTCCACCAGCCCGCTAAAACTACCAAAAACCACGACCAAACTTCAACCTCAGACCACCTAGACAATACACTATGATCGCAGAATCCATAGACCAATTATATGAGAGATTGAAGGTTGCTGGTTATCTCACTCTCATCCATGTTGTTGCTATGGAGAATTGTTCTCAGTAGATTAACCCAAACACGACGGGTGCCTATCATTCAGGCATGAAGGGTCACACAATTGATGAGTGTCGCACACTGAAGGACAAGATTCAGACATTGATCAACAATAAGGTCATACAGGCAAAGGAAACTGCACCAAACGTGCATAATAATCCTCTCTCGGATCAAAGAGGTGAGGGAGTGAATGTCATAGGAATGACAAAGAATGGGAAGCGAGAGGGTCAATCGGACTCATTCGAGAGGGGTATAATCCCAAGACATCACTGGTCACCCTCACACCAGTTGTGGTACAAACCTAAGCATCGTTTGAGGTTGAAGTGATTGTACCCTTCATTGTGATGGTAGCTCGTACACCATCCTAAAAGTCCAATGACATCCCATGGGACTATGTTTCGGAATCCAGGAGAAAAGGGAAAGCTAAAATGGAGGAGACAGGTGTGGCACAAGGCATGACCAGATCTGGCAGGGTCTATACACCGGAAAACTTGGGGGGAACAAGCAAGAAAACCGCATGTAAGCCATCTATTGTCGAGACGGGTACCGATGACCTTTAGAGGAAAATACAAGGAAGGTAATACTTTATTGTCAATCATCTAAACAAAACTCCTGCTCAGATATCCATTTTTTCACTACTGCAAAACTCCGAGACATACAGGAACACCTTGATGAAAGTGTTGAGTAAAGATTATGTACCAAACAACATCACTAGTGGGGAGATGGCCAACATAGTCGGGCAGGTACTGAAGAGCCACAAAATCACCTTTCACGAAGATGAGCTACCACCAAAAGAACTTAGTCACAACAGGGCATTACATATCACACTGCGATTTGAGGAAAAGTTCATCGCCAGGGTATTAATAGACAGAGGATCCAGTCTCAACATATGCCCATTGACTACTCTAAAGAGGTTGTGTAAAGGCCTGCACGAGATACGAATGGGAAGAATGAACGTAAAGGCATTTGATGGGTCCCAAAGAGCCACAATCGGAGAAATCAACCTCAACCTACAGATGGGCCCAACCTGGTTTGATGTTGAGTTCCAAGTGCTGGACATATCTGCCACCTATAATCTATTATTGGGACGACCATGGATACACGTCGTTCGGGTAGTAGCTTCTACTCTGCATCAGGCTGTGAAGTTTGAATAGAATCATTAAGAAGTGATTATCCATGGGGATCGAAGCAACCCCATCTACACCAATAAGACAGTTCGAGTCATTGAGAATAAGAAGAAGCTGGGTGGAGAAACATATCATCGCATTGAGTGCGTCAATGCAATTGAAAAGGACAAATGGTGGGGCAATAAGATAGACATCATATTACTATGGACAGGGTATGAACCTGGCAAGGGTCTCGGCAAAAACCTCCAAGGGATCACCAAACCAGTACAACTAAAACGTCATGGTACAACTTCTGGGCTCGGATATGAATATACTTGGCAAGAGTACCAAGATTGGTCACCGTCGTGTTGTGGTCCTTATTATCCACTGGAACAACAGGTACCACCTCCACACCAGACATTCCAACAAGCAGACGTGATGTGGGGATCTGACAAAGATGAAGTCTTAGCCGGCATGAGGAAGTTATTTCTGAATGAAGAAGATATGGATTGCAGTGTGATAGTTGAGGAGGAGGAGGAGGAAGTCCTTATCATTCAGACCGTGGAAAGAGGAACTGTTCTCAAGAACTGGACTGCTGCACTGTCCCGGGCCCCCCGAGTTCCTGGGTAGCTTGGCAGATTAGCATCAATTAATTTTAAGCATTTGAGACATTTTCAGTGTTTTGTTTTGAAATAATTGCTCGATTCATCGAGACGCATTTGTTAACGTTTTAAAGATTTCAATTAATGCATTGCTATTTTTCATATTTACTATTACTCTCTACATTTTCTCTCTTTACATCATTATTATTACTTATCCCGATGAACTTGTGATTGTGACATGTAATGAGACAATGCAACATAAGGAGATAATGATTCGGAGGACTTGGAAGATGATACGATACCTGAGAAGATCGCCAGAAAAGTGGAAAATTTTGAAAATAGGCCAAAGTCCAATTTGGACAAAACTGAAGCAGTTAGTTTAGGGGATTCAGAACTGGTCAAGGAAACACGCATAAGCATTCATCTATCAACGTCAGATAAAGTAGAGTACATCAGATTCCTAAAAGAATATGAAGATATCTTTTCATGGTCCTACGTAACATGACAGGTTTGAGAACATCCATAGTCGCTCACAAGCTACACACTAATCCTATATGTCCACCAGTGAAACAGAAGCTCATAAAGTTCAAGATGGATATGAATTTAAAGATAAAAGAGGAAGTCACCAAGCAGATCAAAACCAAGGTTCTTAGAGTGGTCGAGTACCCGACTTGGTTGGCCAACATTGTGCCAATTCTGAAGAAAGATGGGAAGGTCAGAGTATGTGTTGACTTCCGAGATCAAAACAGAGCAAGCCCTAAAGATGATTTCCCAGTGTCTAATATACACGTATTGATCGACAATTGTGCCAAAAATGAACTCCAATCCTTTGTGGATTTCTTCACGGGGTACCATTAGATCGGGATGGATGAGGAGGATGCTGAAAAGACAGCCTTCATCACTCCATGGGGAATATATTGTTATAAAATGATGCCATTTGGTCTGAAGAACGCCGGATCCAGCTACGTGTGATGAGCCAGAAGGTCATATTGTGTAATTTAGCAAAAACTGTGTTCCGAGGCCCCAAAAGCCTCCGTTAATCTCACCTCGATGTGCGTGCACAACCTGAGCGCGTATCCGGGAAGTCTTTATGTGGAAAATGTGCTGAACTGTTGAGTTTATGATAATCAATGGAATAAAGTTGACTTTGGTCAACATTTTTGGTAAACAGATCCGGACCCGTGATTTGACGGTCCTGGAGGGTCCGTAGGAAATTATGGGACCTGGGCGTATGCCCGGAATCAAATTCCGAGGTCCCAAGCCCGAGAAATGATTTTTTAAAGAAAACTATTTTCTGAAAATAAGAAAGACTTTTGAAAATGAACTTTGATGTGAAATCTGGGTTACCGAGCCCGTATTATGGTTCCGATGCCTGGAACACGTTCAATATGTGTTATATGAGTTATCTGTAAAATTTGGAAAGAAACAGACTTGGTTTGACGTGTTTCGGATCAAAATTGGAGAATTTAGAAGTTTATGAAGTTTGAGAAAATTCTATAGATTATTGAGTTTAATTCATTGTTTTGGATGTTATATTAGTGGTTCAATTACTCGAATAAGTTTTTAGAATGATTTTGAAATCGTGCGTATATTTGGTTTTGGGCCTCGAGGGCTCGGGTGAGTTCCGGGTAGGTGTCGGGGTGCAAAAGAGTTGGAAAAATCTGGTTTTCGATCTATTTCTGGTGTTCTGTGTTTTGCTCTCCGCGATCGCGGCGTGAATCAAGCGATCGCGATGTGTCTATGGTTGGGGGTGGGAAATTACCCTGCGCAAACGCAGGGCCTTGGACGCGATCGCAGTGCCTAGGGGTGGTGCTCTACGCGATCGCGAGGGGCCTCATGCGATCGCATAGCGTTAAAGGGATCTGGGGGCGGGGCAGTATGTTGCTCTACGCGAACGCGATCGCTTGGTCGCGATCGCGATGGTCAGTGTCCAGTATCCCCGCGATCGTAGTCCCTTGTTCGCGATCGCGTAAGTCTAAAACCCAGTACTCTCCGCGATCGCAACTCCCTTTCCGCGATCGCGTAGAGTAAATTCGCCCAGTCATTTTAATGCCTTAAAAACAGAATGCTATTTCGGGATTTCTCATATTTCTCACCCTCTCCTTCTTCTCCAAGCTCCATAGCCGAGTTCCAAGCTACTCTTCCTCCATAACTTCATAGGTAAGTGTTTTAACTCCATTTTCTTTCATTGGCATCATCTATTATTAGATTCTAGGCCTAAAATCATGGATTAAAGGTAGAAATTGGGCGTTTTGGGTAGAGTTAGGGCTTTTGGAATTTTGGGGAGTTCAACCTCGTTTAGGGGTCGAATTTCAAAACAAATTGTATATTCGGGTTCATGGGGGAATGGGTGATCGGGTTTTGGTCCGAACCTCGAGTTTGGACCAAGCAGGCCCCGGGGTTGAATTTTGGTATTTTTGGAAGAATGACGGGAAATGCATATTTAGGCTTTGGGATTGAATTATTGAGTCATTATTGATATTGTTGAGTCGATTATGTCTAGATACTATCGTTTCGGAGTTGGATTAGAGAGGGAAAGCAGTGCTAGAGGCTTGATTTGGATTCTTGGAATCGAGGTAAGTGGTTGGCCTAACCTTAGCTTGAGGGAATAGGTATAGAGTCCTATTTTCTATGTGTAATTTATGTCCAATGTATAGGTGAGGTGACTGGTACCTATATGTTGTGGTCAAGCATGCCCGTGAGTCAATTTTGATGAGTTGTTTAATGTTCTTTGATATTCTCTGTGTTGTGAACTATTGGGAACCTTGAAAGTGGTACCTTGAGGTTATTTCATCACGTAGAAAAATTATTGATTATGTGTTCGGTCGAGGATTTTACTGTTGACATTATACCTCTGAGTAAGATTGGTTATAGCTGAGTCCCTTGCCGGGACAGTAGAATTTTGTTCATTATTTCTGAACATTTTAATTGTCGTATTGTTAAGCTTTCATATCAGTTGTTGCTTTTACACTCATCATGCACGAGGAAACATTCCGTGCCGATTGATTATTATTTATGCACGAAGGAATATTCCATGCCGATTAATTAATATTTATGCACGAAGGAACATTCTGTGCCGATTGATTATTATTCATGCACGAAGGAACATTCCGTGCCGATTGATTATTATTTATGCACGAAGGAACATTCTGTGCCGATTGATTATATTTATGCACGAAGGAACATTCCGTGCCAATTGATTATTATTTATGCGCGAGGGGACATTCCGTGCCGTGTTGATGATATATATATATATATATGCACGAGGGGACATTCCGTGCCGTGATTCTGATGTTTTATGCACGAGGGAACATTCCATGCCATGTTTATGTGTTTTATGCACGAGGGGACATTCCGTGACATATTTTATATTGTTATGCACGAGGGGACATGTCTTTCCGTTTCTTTTCACTGTTTACTTTGTGTTGTCCATCCCCGTTATTATTTTTGGATAATTTAGACTATTGTTTCATTTCCGTCATTTCAGTATTTGCTATCTCTTATCCCCAACATGTTCTTCCCCGTAACTATATTCTTGTTTACTTTTCTGCTATACTATTAAACTGCACAGGTACAATTTGTTGTCGTGTCCTAGCCTCGTCACTACTTCGCCGAGGTTAGGGTCGGCACTTACTCAGTACATGGGGTCGATTGTACTGATGTTACACCTGCACTTCTTTATGTTGTGCAGATTACACAGCCGGACCCAGTGGACATCACTAGTGGGAGTGTCCTTCAGTCCATCCCCGACGACACCGAGGTAATTCTGCATGGCGTTCGTGGATCTCGGCGTCCCTGTCTATCTTTCATCCTGTCTTTTATATGGTTTCCAGACAGATACATCATCTTATTTTCAAACTGTTGTTTTTAGTCAAATCTTAGACTAGTTCGTGAGGTAGTGACACCACTTCTGGGTTGTACTTAAAGGGGATTTTTTTTGCGTTATTAGCTATTATTATTTAGAATTATGTTAATGCTTCCGCACTTTAATTTAGTTATATAGTCAGTGTTTGTTATTTTAACTTGCTAATAAATCAATACAGTTGACACATTGGCTTGCCTAGCGGGTGCAACGTTAGGAAACATCACGTCCTGAAGGTGGGATTTCGGGTCGTGACAAGTTGGTATCAGAGCACTAGGTTGCTTAGGTCTCACAACTCACAGACAAACTTGGTAGAGTCTGAGGGATAGATACGGAGACGTCTGTACTTATCCCCCAGAGGCCGCGAAGTTAGGAATAACTTCACTTTTCTTTTTTTCTATCGTGCGATTTGAAATTCTAAATGCTAATTGAGTTTCGATTCTATTCTCTCACAGATGGAGAGAACGCGTGCTTCCTCATCTACCGATCATCAGCCCGACTCTCCTGTTCCGGATCCTACGAGGGGCCGAGGCCGAGGCAGGGGCAGGGCTCAGCCCAGAGCAGCAGCCACAGTAGAGGACCCACAGGTAGACTTTGCCGGTGAGGTTCCTACTCAGACAGTTCTAGTTGGACCAGCTCAGGTCACAGAGGGGTTCATTGCCACCCCGGTGCTTCAGGACGCTCTAGTCCGCTTAATGGGGCTCATGGAGAGTGGGGCTCAGGCCGGTCTTCTTCCTACTACACCAGTCGTCTCTCAGGCTGGGGGAGCGACCCAGACTCCTGCTACTCGCACACCAGAGCAGCTAGATCCTCAGATCCAGACTCCGGCACCTCAGACGATCGGAGTAGCTCAGCCGGACATTGTGGCCCTGGCAGTTGAGGGAGCACCTATGTCAGCAGATGCTTTATGGAGATTAGATAGATTCACCAAGTTGTTCACTACTACATTTATTGGTTCACCATCAGAGGATCCCCAGGATTATTTGGACAGCTGTCATGAGGTTCTTCGGAACATGGGATAGTAGAGTCCAATAGAGTTGATTTTGCTACCTTTCGTCTTTCGGGTTCCGCCAAGACTTGGTGGAGAGACTATTGCTTGACCAGGCTAGCTGGGTCTGCACCATTGACTTGGGCTCAGTTCTCCGAGTTATTCGTGGGGAATTTCCTTCCAGTTACTCAGAGGGAGGATCTTCGGAGGCAGTTTGAGCGCCTCCAGCAGGGATCCATGTCTGTCACTCAGTACGAGACCAGGTTCATCACTCTAGCTCGGTATGCTATTATGATACTCCCCACTGATCGTGAGAGAGTGAGGGGTTTATTGAGGGTTTGGCTCAGCCTATCAGGCTTCAGATGGCCAAGGATTCAGATACTGATATCTCGTTCAAGGATGCGGCCAATGTGGCCCGGAGGATTTAGATGATTATGTCACAGGGTAGTGGTCAGGGGGCTGACAAGAGGCCCCGTCACTTCGGTCGTTTCAGTGGAGCCTCATCTGGGGGCAGGGATTCTTCAGGCAGAGGTCATCCTCCCAGACCCTATCAGTCGGCACTTCAGGTAGCTCACAGTGCACCGCCAGCTCCTATTGGTGCACCACAGCACCTATCAGTGCACCGCCACTTCAGAGCTTCTAGGGTGGTTATCAGGGTCGACAAGGCCGGTTCCAGAGTCAGCAGCCATATCAGCAGAGGCCTTGTTATTCTTGCGGTGGTTTGGGGCATATTTCTAGGTTCTTCCCCCGAGATTCTGGTGGGTCTCAGTATCAGGGATCCCGTGCCACAGTCCCCGCATCAGGTGCACCCCCACCCCCTCAGCCAGCTAGGGGTGGCGGTCGGGGTGCCAGAGGTAGAGGTCAGACTCATAGAGGTGGAGGACATGCCACGAGAGGTAGAGGTCAGGCCGCAGTAGGTCGACCCAGAGATGATCAGGTTGGACGGGCTCAGCCCCGGTGCTACGCTTTTCCTGTCAGGCCTGATGCTGAGGCTTCTGATGCAATTATTACAGGTATGGTTTCAGTTTGCAGTCGAGAGGCTTCGGTGTTATTTGATCCGGGTTCTACATTCTCCTATGTGTCTTCATATTTTGCCACTTATTTGAGTATGCCCCGTGATCCCTTGAGTACTGATGTGCATGTGTCTACACCGGTGGGTGATTCTATAGTGGTAGATCGAGTCTACCGTTGGTCTGGAGACTCAGGTTGATCTTTTGCTTCTTGATATGGTTGACTTTGATGTTATATTGGGGATGGATTGGTTATCCCCCTATTATGCTATTCTGGACTGTCACGCAAGATAGTGACCTTGGCTTTGCCAGGGGTGCCTCGTTTGGAGTGGAAGGGAACTCCTAGTCACTCTTCTGGTAGAGTTATTTCTTATATGAAGGCTCGGTGCATGGTCGAGAAGTGTTGTTTGGCCTATCTGGCCTATGTTCGTGATTCTAGCGCCGAGGTTCCTTCCCTGGAGTCTGTGCCCGTGGTTCGTGAGTTTCCAGAGGTATTCCTTGCTGACCTGTCGGGTATGCCACCCAACAGGGATATTGATTTTTGTATTGAGTTAGCTCAGGGCACCCAGCCTATTTCTATTCCGTCGTACTGTATGGCCCCGCCATAGTTGAAGGAGTTGAAGGATCAGTTGCAGGATTTGTTGGAAAAAGGCTTCATTAGGCATAGTGTTTCTCCTTGGGGTGCTCCAATATTGTTTGTCAAGAAGAAAGATGGCTCGATGAGGATGTGTATTGACTACCGGCAGTTGAATAAGGTTACTATTAAGAACAAGTATCCTTTCCCGAGGATTGATGATTTCTTCGACCAGATTCAGGGTGCTTCAGTGTTTTCCAAGATTGACTTAAGATTTGGTTACCATCAGCTTAGAATTAGGCCGTCTGATGTCCCTAAGACAGCCTTTCGCACTCGTTATGGGCATTATGAGTTCTTGGTGATGTCATTTGGGCTGACAAATGCCCCCGCTGCTTTTATGGAGTTGATGCACCGAGTGTTCAGGCCTTATTTAGACTTATTTGTGATTGTTTTCATTGATGATATATTGATATAATCTCGCAGCCAAGAGGAGCATGAGCAGCACCTTAGCGTCGTCCTCCAGACTTTGAGGGATAGTCAGTTGTATGCAAAAAATTTCAAGTGTGAGTTCTGGTTGAGTTCAGTTGCATTTCTAGGACATGTGGTATCGTCAGAGGGTGTTCAGGTGGATCTCAAGAAGATTTCAGCAGTCAGGGATTGGCCTAGACCCACCTCAGCTACAGAGATCCAGAGTTTCTTGGGCTTAGCAGGTTATTATCGCCGGTTTATGGAGGGCTTTTCATCCATTGCAGCCTCGATGACCCGGTTGACTTAGAAGAGTGCCTAGTTCAGGTGGTCTGATGAGTGTGAGGCGAGCTTTCAGAAGCTCAAGACAGCCTTGACCACGGCACTAGTGTTAGTTATGCCCACAGGTTCAGGATCGTATACCGTGTATTGTGATGCTTCACGGGTTGGGCTTGGTGCAGTGTTGATGTAGGATGGAAAGGTTATAGCCTATGCTTCTCGTCAGTTGAAGGTTAATGAGAAGATCTATCCAGTTCATGACTTGGAGATAGCAGTTATTGTACATGCATTGAAGATTTGGAGGCATTATTTGTATGGTGTGCCATGTGAGGTGTTCACGGATCATAAGAGCTTACAGTATCTGTTCAAACAGAAGGAGTTGAACATGAGGCAGAGGAGATGGTTAGAGTTGCTGAAGGATTATGATATTACCATTCTTTATCATCCGGGGAAGGCCAATGTGGTGGCTGATGCTTTGAGCCGGAAGTCAGCCAGTATGGGTAGTCTTGCCTATTTATCAGTCGGAGAGCGACCTCTTGCTTTGGATGTTCAGGCTTTAGCCAACCGATTTGTGAGATTGGAGGTTTCTGAGACTGGCAGTGTTTTGGCCCATACCGTAGCCCGTTCTTCATTGTATGACCGTATTCGGGCCAGGCAGTATGATGATCGTCATGTATGTGTTCTTAGAGATAGATTCAGGCACGGAGATTCCAAGAAGGTTACGGTTGATGTTGAGGGAGTTTTGAGGATGCAGGGTCGGATTTGTGTACCTGATGTGGATGGTATTCGTGAGTTGATACTTCAGGAGGCCCATAGTTCCCGGTATTCTATTCATCCGGGCGCCGCAAAGATGTACCAGGACTTGCGGCAGCACTATTGGTGGAAGAGGATGAAGAAGGATATTGTAGCTTATGTAGCTCGGTGCTTGAACTGTCAGCAGGTTAAGTACGAGCACCAGAGACCCGGTGGTTTGATGCAGCAGATTCAGCTTCCCGAGTGGAAGTGGGAGCGTATCACCATGGACTTTGTAGTTGGAATCCCACAGACTCAGAGGATGGTTGACGCAGTATGGGTCATTGTGGATAGGCTGACCAAGTCAGCGCACTTCATTCCAGTATCAGTTTCTTATTCAGCAGAGAAGTTGGCAAAGATCTATATGAGAGAAATTGTCAGACTGCATGGTGTGCCCATATCTATTATATTAGATCGAGGTACTCAGATTACCTCTCATTTCTGGAGAGTATTTCAGCGAGAGTTGGGCACACATATCGATTTGAGCACAGCATTTCATCCTCAGATGGACGGGCAGTCCGAGCGTACTATTCAGATTTTGGAGGATATGTTGCGAGCTTGTGTTATTGACTTTGGAGGTTCATGGGACCAGTTCTTGCCTTTAGCTGAGTTTGCCTACAACAACAGCTATCAGTCGAGCATTCAGATGGCTCCGTATGAGGCGTTGTATGGTAGACGGTGTCGGTCTCCAGTCGGATGGTTTGAGCCGGGAGAGGCTAGATTGTTGGGTTCTGAGTTAGTCCAGGATGCCTTGGACAAGGTGAAGATCATTCAGGATAGACTTCTTACAGCTATGTCCAGGTAGAAGAGTTATGCGGATCGCAGAGTTCGAGATTTGGCATTTATGATATGCGGTCGGGTATTTCTTCGGGTGTCGCCCATGAAGGGCGTGATGAGATTCGGAAAGAAGGGCAAGTTGAGCCCTAGGTACATTGGTCCATTTGAGATTCTGGACAAGGTAGGAGAGGTGGCCTACAGGCTTGCCTTGCCACCTAGTTTGTCAGCCGTACATCCGGTATTTCACGTATCTATGCTCTGGAGGTATATTGAGGAGCCATCTCATGTACTTGACTTCAGTGGTGTCCAGTTGGACAAGGAATTGTCTTATGAGGAGGAGTCGGTAGCCATATTAGATCGGCAGGTGCGACAGT
The DNA here is from genome assembly GCA_005239505.1 of Nicotiana paniculata. Taxonomy (NCBI): domain Eukaryota; kingdom Viridiplantae; phylum Streptophyta; class Magnoliopsida; order Solanales; family Solanaceae; genus Nicotiana; species Nicotiana paniculata. The sequence goes on from ML337648.1 coordinate 32,089, forward strand.
TGAGATCGAAGAGTTATCCTTCGGTTCGTGTTCAGTGGAGAGGTCAGCATGTTGAGGCATCTACTTGGGAGTCCGATCCCGATACGTGGAGCCGTTATCCCCACCTTTTCCCCGATTCAGGTAATTTTCTATGTCCGTTCGAGTACGAACGGTTGTTTTAGAGGTGGAGATTGTGATGACCCAAAAGGTCATCTTGTTTAATTTAGCAAAAACTGTGTTTCGAGGCCCCGAAATCCACCGTTAATCTCACCTCGATGTGCGTTCACAGCCCGAGCACGTAGCGGGGAAGTCTTTATGTGGAAAATGTGATGAACTGTTGAATTTATGATAATTAATGGAATAAAGTTGACTTTGGTCAATATTTTTGGTAAACAGACCCGGACCCGAACCCGTGATTTGACGGACCCGGAGGGTCCTTAGGAAATTATGGGACCTAGGAGTATGCCCGGAATCGAATTCCGAGGTCCCAAGCCCGAGAAATGAATTTTTAAAGAAAATTATTTTCTGAAAATAAGAAAGACTTTTGAAAATGAACTTTGATGTGAAATCTAGGTTACCGGGCTCGTATTATGGTTACAATGCCAGGAACAGGTTCAACATGTGTTATGTCAGTTATCTGTAAAATTTGGAAAGAAACGGACTTGGTTTGACGTGTTTCAGATCAAAATTGCAGAATTTAGAAGTTTATGAAGTTTGAGAAAATCCTATAGATTTTTTAGTTTAATTCATTGTTTTTGATGTTATATTATTGGTTTAATTACTAGAATAAATTTGTAGGATGATTTTGAAGTCGTGCGTATATTTGGTTTTGGTTCCCGAGGGCTCGGGTAAGTTCTGGGTAGGTGTCGGGGTGCAAAAGAGTTGGAAAAATCTGGTTTTCGATCTGTTTCTGGTGTTCTGTGTTTTGCTCTCCGCGGTCGCGGCGGTCTCACGTGATCGCGATGTGTCTATGTTTGGGAGTGGGAAATTACCCTACTCAAACGCAGGGCCTTAGACGTGATCGCAGTGCCTGGGGGTGGTGCTCTACGCGATCGCGAGGGGCCTCACACGATCGCATAACGTTAAAGGGATCTGGGGGCCAGGAAGCGTGTTGCTCTACGCAAACGCGATCACTTGGTCGCGATCGCGATAGTCAGTGTCTATTACCCCCGCGATCGCAGTCCCTTGTTCGCGATCGTGTAAGTCTAAAACCCAGTACTCTCCGCGATCGCAACTCCCTTTCCATGATCGCGTAGAGTAAATTCGCCCAATCATTTTAATGCCTTAAAAACTGAAAGCTATTTTGGGATTTCTCATATTTCTCACCCTCTCCTTCTCCAAGCCCCATATCCGAGTTCCAAGCTACTCTTCCTCCATAACTTCATAGGTAAGTGTTCTTAACTCCGTTTTCTTTCATTTTCATCATCTATTATTAGATTCTAGGCCTAAAATCATGGATTAAAGGTAGAAATTGTGGGTTTTGGGTAGAGTTAGGGCTTTTGGAATTTTGGGGAGTTCAACCTCATTTAGGGATCGGATTTCAAAACAAATTGCATATTCGGGTTCGTGGTGGAATGGGTGATCGGGTTTTGGTCCGAACCTCGAGTTTGGACCAAGCGGGCCCGAGGTCGAATTTTGGTATTTTTGGAAGAATGATGGGAAATGCATATTTATGCTTTGGGATTGAATTATTGAGTCATTATTGATATTGTTGAGTCGATTATGTCTAGATACTATCGATTCAGAGTTGGATTCGAGAGGGAAAGCAGTGCTAGAGGCTTGATTTGGATTCTTGGAATCGAGGTAAGTGTTTGGCCTAACCTTAGCTTGAGGGAATAGGTATAGAGTCCTATTTTCTATGTGTAATTCATGTCCAATGTATAGGTGAGGTGACGGGTACCTATATGTTGTGGTCAAGCATGCTCGTGAATCGATTTTGATGAGTTGTTTAATGTACTTTGATATTCTCCGTGTTGTGAACTATTGGGAACCTTGAAAGTGGTACCTTGAGTTTATTTCATCACGTAGAAAAACTATTGATTATGTGTTCGGTCGAGGATTTTACTGTTGACATTATACCTCTGAGTAAGATTGGTTATAGTTGAGTCCCTTACGGGGACAGTAGAATTTTGTTGATTATTTCTGAATATTTGAAATGTCGTATTGTTAAGCTTTCATATCAATTGTTGCTTTTACACTCATCATGCACGAGGGAACATTCTGTGCCGATTGATTATTATTTATGCACGAAGGAATATTCCGTGCCGATTGATTATTATTCATGCACGAAGGAACATTCCGTGTCGATTGATTATTATCTATGCACGAAGGAACATTCTGTGCCGATTGATTATATTTATGCACGAAGGAACATTCCCTGCCGATTGATTAGTATTAATGAGCGAGGAAAAATTCCGCGCCGTGTTGATGATATATATATATATATATGCACGAGGGGACATTCCGTGCCATGTTTATGTGTTTTATGCACGAGGGGACATTCCGTGGCATATTTTATATTGTTATGCACAAGGGGACATGTTGTGCCGTTTCTTTTCACTGTTTAATTTGTTTTGTCCATCCCCGTTATTATTTTCGGATAATTTAAACTTTTGTTTCGTTTCCGTCATTTCAGTATTTGCTATCTCTTATCCCCAACATGTTCTTCCCGGTAACTGTATTCTTGTTTATTTTTCTGCTATACTATTAAACTGCACAGGTACAATTTGTTGTCGTGTCCTAGCCTCGTCACTACTTCGCCGAGGTTAGGCTCGGCACTTACTCAATACATGGAGTTGGTTGTACTGATGTTACACCTGCACTTGTTTATGTTGTGCAGATTACGCAGCCGGACCTAGTGGATATCGCTAGTGAGAGTGTCCTTCAGTCCATCCCAGACGACACCGAGGTAGTTCCGCATGGCGTTCGTGGATCTCGGCGTCCCTCTCTATCTATCATCCTATCTTTTATGTGGTTTCCAGACAGATACATCATATTTTTTCAAACTGTTGTTTTTAGTCAAATCTTAGACTAGTTCGTGAGGTTTTGACTCCACTTCTGGGTTGTACTTAAAGGGGATTTTTTTTTTTGCGTTATTAGCTATTATTATTTAGACTTATGTTAATGCTTCCGCACTTTAATTCAGTTATATAGTCAGTGTTTGTTATTTTCACTTGATAATAAATCAATACAGTTGACATGTTGGCTTGCCTAGCGGGTGCAACGTTAGGCGCCATCACGGCCTGAAGGTGGGATTTCGGGTCGTGACACTGCCTGAGAGCCATGACAACTATTTTCCATGACATGATACTCAAAGAGATATAAGTGTACATGGATGACGTTATCATTAAATCCAAGAAGAGTACGGATCACATAGAAGACCGGAGGAAATTCTTCGATCGGCTTCGAAGGCATAATCGGAAACTAAATCCTGCAAAGTGTGCTTTCGGAGTCCCTGTTGGAAAATTTTTAGGATTCATCGTCAATTGTAGAGGGACTGAGTTGGACCCATCAAAATTCAAAGACATCCAAGACTTGCCACCGCCGAAGAATAAGAAAGACGTGATGAGATTTTTAGGGCGTCTCAATTACAACAGTCGCTTCATAGCACAATCAACAGTGATATGTGAACCAATCTTCAAGATGCTGAGGAAAGATGTTGCAACAAGTTGGACTGAATAATGTCAGAAAGCCTTCGGCAAAATCAAGGAGTATTTATCCAAACCGCCCATTCTGGTCCCACCATAGCCAAGAAGACTATTGTTGCTTTATTTGTCTGTACTGACGAAGCTTTCGGTTGCGTTTTGGGTCAACATGACGAAACTGGAAGAAAGGAGCAGGCAATATATTATTTGAGCAAGAAATTTACACCCTACGAAGCCCGGTACTCTTTGCTGGAATGCACCTGCTGTGCTTTGACATGGATAGCTCAGAAGTTGAGGCATTATTTATGTGCATACACTACATACCTCATATCAAGGATAGATCCACTGAAATACATCTTTCAGAAGCCCATGCATGCGGGTAAGTTAGCAAAGTGGAAAATACTGTTGAGCGAGTTCAACATCATCTATGTAACTCAGAAGGCAGTCAAAGGGAAAGCATTGGCGGATCATCTAGCAGAAAATCCTGTAGATGGAGAATACGAACCATTGAAAACGTATTTCCCTATGAATAAGTGTCGTTCGTGGGAGAAGATATCACTGAAGCATATGATGGTTGGAGAATGTTTTTCGACGGAGCAGCAAACTTTAAAGGAGTAGGTATCAGAGTTGTCTTGGTATCCGAAACCAGCCAACACTATCCGGTATCTGCAAAATACAGGTTTCCATGCACTAACAATATGGCAGAAGATGAGGCCTGCATCTTGGGACTTAGGTTGGCCATTGACATGAATGTTGAGTTGTTGCTAGTAATTGGAGATTCTGATATGTTAGTGCATCAGGTTTTAAGAGAATGGGCTACAAAGAATGCCAAAATATTTCCATATTTGCATTGTGTACAAGAACTGATTAAAAGGTTCACGAAGATAGAATTTAAACATGTTCTAAGGGTTCAAAATGAGTTTGAAGATGCATTGGCCACTCTATCTTCCATGATACAATACCCTGACAAGAACTTCATCGATCATATCCCAATAGGAATTCATAAACAACCAGCTTATTGTGATCATGTTGAAGAAGAGAGTGATGGAAATCCGTGGTTCCACAATATCAAAAGGTACCGGAAAAGGAGAATACCCAGAGACTAATAATCATACTCAGAAGCGCACACTTCGAAGGATAGCCAACCATTTCTTTCAAAGCGGGGGAACTCTGTACAGAAGTAATCTAGACTTGGGATTACTACTGTGTGTCAACGCCAAGTAAGCATCCAGATTGCTCGAGGAAATACATGTCGGAACCTGCGGACCACACATGAATGGTTTCACCTTAGCCAAAAAGATACTAAGAGCGGGGTATGTATGGATGACTATGGAAAAGACTCCATTAAGTATGTTCTGAAGTGCCACCAATACCAGATACATGCTGACATGATACGGGTACCACCCAGTGAACTCAATGCAACAAGTTCACCTTGGCATTTCTCGACCTGGGGTATCGATGTCATCAGCCCGTTCAAACTCGTTGCTTCAAATAGGCATAGATTCATTCTAGTGGCCATAGACTACTTCACAAAATGGGTTGAAGTTGCGTCTTACAAAGTTGTGACTAAGAAGGTTGTAGTAGATTTTGTTCGAGACCGCATCATTTGTCGGTTCGGAGTACCAGAGTCAATCATCACTGACAACGCCTCCAATCTCAACAGCGATCTGATGAAGGCCATGTGTGAAACCTTCAAGATCAAGCATAAGAACTACACAGCATACAAGCCACAAATGAACGGAGCCATAGAAGCCGCTAATAAGAATATCAAGAAGATATTGAGAAAAATGTAGATAATTACTCTCTCATTGTCGCTCATTGCTTTTCTTGCATAAGGATAAGCATTGCCTTCCCTTGCATGAGACTAAGCATTGTCCCCTCTTCCTGCATGAGGCTAAGCATAGCCTCCCTTCTTGAATAAGTCTAAGCACTACCTTTCCTTGCATGAGACTAAGCATTTTCTCCTTTTCCTGCATGAGGCTAAGCATTGCCTCCCTTCTTGCATAAGGCTAAGAAATGCCTTTCCCTGTATGAGGCTAAGCACTGTCTCTTCTTCTTGCATGAGGCTAAGCATTGCCTCCCTAATTTCATAAGGCTAAGCACTGTCTTTCCTTACGTGATACTAAGCATTGTCTTCGTTCTTTGCATGAGACTAAGCATTGTCTCCCTTTCTTGCATGAGACTAAGCATTGTCTCTGTTTTGTTGCATGAGGATAAGAATTGCCTCCCTAATGGCATAAGGCTAAGCACTGCCTTTTCCCTGTATGAGACTAAGCATTGTCTCCGTTTATTGCATAAGGCTAAGTATTGCCTCCGTAATTGCACAAGGCTAAACACTGTCTTTCCTTGCATAGGACTAAGCATTGCCTCCCTTCTTCGCATTGGGATAAGCACTTCCCTCATCTCATACAAGACTAAGCCTTGTCTTGTCTCATCCTCGCACATGACTAAGCATCCTATCTTTGAATTTCATAGGCTGAAATATTGCCGTTTTGTTTGAAGGCGTCATAGTCCGAAGGCATCATCCTCATAGCCGGGAGACACCATTCCATGGCCTGAGGATCTCTTAAAATTGTACATCATTATTCAAAGCCGTCATAGTCCAGAGGCACCATCCTCATGTCCCGAGGACACTTTTCATGGCCTACGAATCCCTTGTCATATGCTTCATGGCCCAAGACGTCATGGTCTAAGGACATCACCCTCCTCGTCCAAAGAAAACCTTCATGGTCCAAAGAAAATTTGTATCATGTTTAAATTTTTGCAATAACCCATATATATTCTCATGCACCATGTTTCAAGTTTTGTAGGTAACTCGGGAGTAACAGTTCTGCAAACAGGAGCAACCTTCGCTCCAGTTTCCGTTCACAATGTTCACATCCTTTGACTACTTCAAACATAACTGACAGTGCCTACCTCTCACTCTATGACCGTTCATACATCTTCCTTATGATATGCCCGCAACGTTCATTTCACATTCATGACTTCGCTTACAGTATTGTCCTACCCAATAGAACCTTTTCGAAACATACGACCATTTTTATAACAAATCCATCGATTTCATTCACCGTTGAATCCAGAACTACACACGGCATGATTCCCATAACACCAGGGATATGTAGGAAACTCAGGAACCAGGGTTCGGCCCCATTTTTTCAAGTCACACCATTCCCACTCAATTCGGCCAAAATTGGTCATCATTTTCTTTACCCGACACCTCTTTCATCATTCCCGGGTAAAGACGGGCAGCTGTTGATACCCAATTTTCCCCTCATATTTTCAAATAAGTATATATACTTTCAACATAATATTTTGCATCATTGCTTAATTTACAAGAGTTATACAAGTATTTTCTATAATTTTATAGCTTTAAAATTGATCTCTTTGCATCAAAATTACTTGATTATTTGTTGATTACCCACTATATTATTTTGAAATGACTTAATCATCCAAATTTATTATTTTCATCCACATATATGTTTTATAATATTTTTATTTTATATAATTATATTCGCATTTCAAAGCTATTTTACACAATTTTGCAGTCTATATGTCGTGCATAATCACATTTCATTACATTATTTGTGCTCAAAATAGCATTTTTATATTTTTATAATGTCAAACAATTATTTTTAAGCATCTTAATACATAAATAATATTTTTATTATTTGTTAATTACTTATTATCAATTTTCTTTTAAACTTTTTGAGTATTTAAAACCTTGGCCCAGTTTTCGAATTAATTCCGGACTAAAACCTAGCCTAATGACCCCAAGCCCAAACCAGACGACCCTTGTGACCAACCCGGTCGCGACCCGCTTAAAAGACCCGCCCTGTTTCCCTTTGATCCTGGTCGTTGATCTCAAATGATCAACGACCCATAATAATTCTCCTTTTTACCTTATATCTCATTACCTAAACCTTAATATCATTCCCACGCCCCAGCCGCCTCTAAACACTCTCCCCTATTCCTCAGAAACCCTAGATGACTCCTCTCAAAATCCAGCTAAATCATGAAACTCGTTCACGGTCTGCTTACCTTATTTGTATTATCTCATTACCATTCACACGTTCGTGGTATTACTTAGTACTTGCCCTATTTTAGCAAGTATTACCTCTCCGAATCGAGTGCAATCATCCTTAACCTACAAGATTCAGATGAAAATCTGTCTGTATACACTCTCAATAAGGTCGTATGGGTTCGATTCACCGAGATTTTTTGCTAAATTTTGACCATTTGTCACTAGGGTTTGTCTGTTTTTTTTTGTAAGTATTTTGATTCGGAATAGGCTATGCACGTGAATTTCCTTGTTCCTACTTAAACTTGATTGATTTTCTTTCCTTATTTGTGTTTGAATAATTATTTTCCATGTTTACTTGTTCGATTTCTACTACTATATAAACCTCTCCCCTAATTCCCTTTAACAGACCTAATCACTGTTATTATTCTCACTGTTTTCCTCTTTCACTCACTCCACTCACTCTATTACACTAGAATATTTTCTAAAATTGTTGAATTTTGGGCTGGCTGAAAGCCAAGGCCATTAAACGCCTCCTCCAGTGCAAGCACTGCTCGGAGCCCTTCTCGGGGCTCTTGTGAACTCTGAAGCATCGGGGATTTGGGGTTTCATTGTCCTCTTTCAATTGTTGCTACTGAATCACTACTGATATTCTAAGTTCTTCACTTTTTTGCTCGTTTATCTTCGCAACTTGTTAGCATTCTTGACTCTCTGTAGCCTTAATTACTTCTCTACTTGTTCGTGTATGTGTATTCTGCACTTTTAGGTAAGCATGACTTAAGCTTCTTGTTATTTGAGAATTTCCAGAATTGTATTGTTGTATGCTTTCTGTAATTCCATTGTCTCAATGAATACTCTTCAGTTCCATGTTCTCTAGTATCAAACATGATAGGTTTCAACATGTGTAGTATACCTTCATTCTGTGTAATTGATTCAAATGGTTCCTGGCCTTCTTAGGTTCTAGTGGAGTGATAATGCTCATGTTAGCCTTGATTACCATCTCTTTACCTGTTATGAGTTCACCTTTTATACCTTGAATTTTTGGGACTTGTGTAGAAACTGCTTGCCCATAGTCTACTCTAATGAAGCTTTTCCTGCTAGGTTCTTCATGTGTAATCTTTAGCTTCATGCAAACTGATCCTTGAACTCTCCCGTGTTATCGCATTGTCTTGATTTCTAGCCAAGCATGTTTTGTAACTCTGATAATTGTATTCCTTGAAATGTCAATTCTACACTTTTAGCATTGGATTCTAGGATAAATCCAAGGTGTTGTTCTTATATCATGTGGGGTTGACGGACATGAATCCTAATGTCTTCTTGTCCTGTTATTCTACAATTGACATGTGAGTTCTGTGGAATCTCTATGTTATAGTTAATGTCCATCATGTTAAGTTTCATGATGAACTAAGTGATATGTTTTCTAAATTGTGCCTACTAGCATGTTGTTGTGTTGTTTGCCACCACATTCTCACAAGGTTCTCATGTTAAAACCTTCCCATAGGGACTGCACTCTACCTACTTCATGTTCATGATTCTGTTAAGTTATCATCTAAAGGTTTTTAGGTTGTTTCTGGTTCATGCTTTATTTTGAAACTCATTGAAATGGTATACTGTCCTAAGATAATCAATCTTATCACTAACAAACTCTGTTTCGGGTGTGATAAACATGAACTTGCCTCATATTTGTCTTATATGTTCTTCCAATTTGAGCATGATATTGCTTAGAATAGTTTGCTAATTGCAGTTTAAGACTAGTTTTGTTACTTGTGTGTCCAAACTCAGCATCCCTTAGCTTAATCATTAGCATCGTTTGGGCTTGGTATGTTGGGCCTGCCTTTATTCTTGAGGTTTTCGAAGTATACTTACTACGCTTGGAGTTTGATCCTGCTATCTGTATGATGTCTTGATCCTATTCAAAGACCCAGATGTACTCTTGGGTTATCTCTATCGTATTTGGGCTTGTAATTTTTTAATAGTGATCTGTAATAACTTGTAAAAATTGAATGATAGGGAAATTAGTAAAAGGGATCTAGGGGTATTCTAATACTTGTATGAAAGGGTAGAAAATATGTCTATAGGGTCTATGTTCTCTACTTGTTTTTTAGCATGTTTTATTTCTGTACACTGATAGATATCATGCCTATAGGGAATCTAATACTTGTTCACCACTCAAAGCATGTTAGTTTAAGCATCTGTTGTACTTGTTTCTCATTGCTCACGTTTAGACAGCATGCCTATAGGATGCAATAGAATGTGCTTGGCTATTCTATATACCATTATCTATAAGGATCCAACTAATCAATCAACCAATCGCCTCTATTGCTTTTAAGTGTACTGCCTATCTAGAAATCATGAATATAGGGTTCTAATCTTTTAATCGATTATTGTCATTGTTTTTATTACACTGCCCCGCCTAGATGACATGTCTGTAGGAGTAAAGTGTTATAAAATCAATTTCAACAATTGATAGAAATCCTGCCTATAGGATACTATCACCCTCCTAAGACATATCTCTATAAAATCAGTGTTGGTAATTCAGAATTCTGGGATTGTTTTCACTACTTTATTACAAAATGATTAGGGATCATGTCTATAGGACTTGCAACGCTCTAATTTGCCTATACGCTAGTCCAGAAATTATAGCACTACCTCCTAACACTGGAATCCAGAATCACATAGAAATAATTCCTACAAGACTTAAGAATTTCAATACGTCTTAATACTGCCTGTAATATGAACCTGGTCGCGTGCATTTGTTGCTTACATATGGAGGCCAACTTGAGCCTTTAACTGTCTTTACATGAAGTCCTACTTGTTTTGAATGTCGGTTAGTTTTATCATTTTGAGCAGCCTAAGTAAAGTCTAGGACCACCCAAATAGAGTTCCAATGCCTCCTGGATCGTAGGCATGGGACGGGTAGTGCACGCATAGGGTATGACTTAGAATTGAATTAGAATGCCTCTAGCTAAACAACTTTAACATAGTAATTGGGTAGCAGGAGATGATAGCTTGTGTCCGCTGAACAATATGAGAAACTACTATCTAAAAAAAGTTGCGAAGTATTATTTATGTTGCACGGGGTGATCCTTTAGGCTAAAAAACTTAGGACCCCCCCCCCCCCCCCCGCTTCCTTTACATCTACATTTAGTCATTCGAACATTGTATTTGTATCTTGTAGTCCTTAAGATTTGTACCAACTATGTTATAATGAACTTCTCCGACCTTTATATTCTCTTTGTTTATTTGATCACCTAGTCTAATTACATAATCCACATAGTTCTAAGTTCAGTCGGGACCCACAGTTGTGGACCTCGAAGAGTGCCTAACACCTTCTCTTTGAGGTAATTTGAGCCCTTACCCGATATTTGGTAATGTTGACTAGTCAAGCAGAGTTATTTGCACAATAGGTGCCCTAACGCACCTTAAAATCATTAGGTGGCGACTCTTCTATTTAAATACCCATTTAAAGAGTTGTCACATGTCGAAACCCGCTTTCGCGAGAAAATGGGGAACGACAAAGGTTAGGCAAGAGAGTTACCTTGTTCCCAAATCCACTTTCCGATCCACAAATAACTCTAAAAGCCTCAAGTCGGTGCTGAACAATCTGGAACTAGCCAAAGGTTGTACAAGATAATCAATAATAGCTCAAAAGTTCATAATTTAACAATTAGAATGATTACCCAACCCAATTTGGAAGGTTCCTAAAATTCAACCTCGGGCCCATGTACCCCGATTACGGAAATTTTTGTAAATAAATATTACCCATAACCTCACGAACACAAGTATATATTTTTTACCTAGTTCCATAATCATTTTCGTGGTCTAATCTCATTTTTATCAAAAAATCTAGGTTTTTCAACCAAAATCTAATATTTCCAAAATTTACATGTTAAAATCTACCCATAATTCATATATTAAGCTATATTATATAGAAATCACTTAACTCCAATAGCTAGGTAAAAATCCCTCTCTACAAAGCTCCAAAATCGGATAACAAACGAGATAAATAAAGGAAATAAGCCAAGTCTCGATGTTTAAAAGACACATTGCTCAAGTCTGCCTTCTTCGTGATCGCGGACAAGCCCTCGCGATCGCGAAGGAAAAACTCGCGAACGCAGAAAATTCCTCTTCGCTATCGCGAGAAGCCACTCATGAACGTGATGCACTGAGCCGCACACTCACCAGGCACACGTGGCTCCACTCATGAACGGGAAAGGAAACAGAGCTACCCAGGCCAATGCCCAAGTCTTCTACGCAAACACGACTAGTCTACCGCGAACGCAAAGGCCACTGGTTCCAAGCCTCCGCCAACTCGACCCTTTCTTCGCGAACGCAAAGAGAAAAAGCGTCCAGTCCCCAAATCCTTCTTCGTGAATGCGGGGGACCTTCCGCGTTCGCGAAGAAGGAAACTAGAACCAGCACACCAGTTCTTTTGGACTTAGCTCCGGGCAGTTCGAAACGCAGCCGAGCTCCCCCCNNNCACATCTTTCAAACTTCTTAACTAGATTCGAATGCACCGAATCATACTTAGACTTTTTGGGATGGAACCAAATTTTGTGTACAAATGAAAAATCACTATAGAGACCTATTCCTAGGCTCGGAATCCTAAACGGACGTCGATAACACCAAAGTCTATTCCAAATCGAATTTAAAGAACTTAAAAACCTTCAATGGACAAACTTTCAACATTAAGCGCCGAAATGCTCCCAGATAACCTGAAACCCTATCCGAACACACGCCCAAGTCCAAAATCATCATACGAACCTATTGGAACCATCAAATCCTGGTTCTGAGATAGTTTACTCAAAATGTTGACTCAAGTCAAACTTGGCCATCATGGGTCACCATTAAGGAACTAAGTGTTCAGATTTCAACCCAAACCCTTCCAAACCTAAACCAACCATCCCCACAAGTTATAAAACAGTAAAAGCACGTACGGGGAGTCTTAATTAGGGGAACGGGGAAATAAAAAGCAAAATGACCGGACGGGACGTTACATTCTCCACCTCTTAAACAAATATTCATCCTCGAACGGGTCTAGAATCGTACCTGGAGTGCTGAATAGGTGTGGATATCTGCTCTGCATGTCCTCTTCAGTCTCCCAAGTCGCCTCTTCTACTGGTTGACCCCTCCTCTGAACCTTTACCGTAGAAAACTTCTTAGACCTCAACTGGCTGCCTGTTTGTCAACAATAGCAACTGGATCCTCCTCATAACCCAATCTCTCATCTTGCTGAACCATATGGTAATATAACACATGCGACCTGTCGGCATGGTACTTCCGGAGCATAGACACATGGAAAATCGAATGAACTCCTGATAGACTAGGAAGCAAACCAAGCTCATAGGAAACCTGCACAACTCGCATCAACACCTCAAATGGACCAATAAACCTTGGGCTCAGCTGGCCCTTCTTCCCGAACCTCATGATTCCCTTCATCGGTGGTACTTTTAAAAGAACCTTCTCGCCACCATGATTGATAAATCATGCACCTTCTGATCCGTGTAACTCTTCTGTCTGGATTGTGCTGTGCGAAGCCGCTCCTAAATCAACTTTACCCTCTCCAAGGCATCATTCACTAAGTCAATGCCATATAACCTAGCCTCACCAGACTGAAACCATCCGATGGGTGAACGACATCGCCGACCACATAAAGCCTCAAATGGAGCCATCTTGATGTTGGACTGATAGTTGTTCTGATAAGCAAACTCGGCCAAAGGCAAGAATCGATCCCACTGCCCTTCGAAATCAATCACACACACTTTGAGCATATCCTCCAGAATCTAATTTGTCCGATCCGATTTCCCATCGATCTACGGATGAAAGGTTGCACTGAGCTCTACCCTAATGCCCAAATCACTCTGTACTTCTCTCCAAAAATGCAAAGTGAACTGAGGGCCTCTATATGAAATGATGGAAACAGGCACACCATGTAACCGGACAATCTCTTGAATGTAAATCTAGGCCAATCTATCTAAAGAGACGTAGTCGCAACCGTAATAAAGTATGCTGACTTGGTTAGCCTGTCGACAATGACCCAAACGGCATCAAACCTCCTCAACATCCGCGGCAACCCAACTACAAAGTCCATAGTGATCTGCTACCATTTCTACTACGGTATAACCATTTGTTGGGCTGGCCTCTAGTGCCCTCGCTACGTACTCAACTATGTCCTTCTTCATCCGCCGCTACCAATAATGTTGTCTTAGGTCGCGATACATCTTTGTATAACCAGGATGAATAGAATACTGAGAACTGTGTGCCTCCTCTAGAATCTTCTCCCTCAAGCCATCAATGTTAGGAACACATAAGTGACCCTGGAGTCGCGGAATACCATCATCACTGATAGTAACCTCCTTGGAACCACCACGTAGTACCGTCTCTTTAAGAACCAGAAGGTGCAGAGCATCGTACTGACGAGCCTTGATCAGCCCAAATGATAAAGACTGAGCCATAACACATGCAACAACTCGACTAGGCTCTGAAACATCCAACCTCATAAGTCTTTTAGCTAAGGACTGAATGTCAAAAGCCAATGGACTTTCCTCTGCTGAAATAAATGCCAAACTACCCATACTCTCGGCCTTTCTGCTCAAGGCATCCGAAACCATATTCGCCTTGCCCGGATGGTAAAGGATGTTAATATCATAGTCCTTTAATAACTCAAGCCACCTGTGTTGTCTCAAATTAAGATTCCTCTACTTTAAAAAATGCTACAAGCTATGATGATCGGTGTAAACTTAACAGGACACCCCACAAAAATAATGCCTCCAGATCTTGAGAGCATGAACTATCGCGGCCAACTCCAAATCATGTACGGGGTAATTCTTCTCGTGGGGCTTCAGCTAACGTGAAGCATATGAAATAACTCACCCATCTTGCATCAATACACAACCTAGGGCAACACGTGAAGCATAGCAATACATAGTATACATCCATGAACAAGAAGGCGACATTAAAACTGGTGTTGTAGTCAAAGCTGTCTTGAGCTTCTGAAAGCTTTCCTCACAAATATCGGACCATCGGAACGGAGCACCCTTCTAGGTCAATATAGTCAAAGGTGCTGCAATAGATGAGAAGCCCTCCGTAAACTGACAATAATAACCTGCTAAACCCAAGAAACTCCTGATCTCGGTTGTTGTGGTAGGACGAGGCCAACTCTGAACTACCTAGATCTTCCTAGGGTCCAGCTTAATACCTTCACCTGATACAACATGCTCCAAGAATGCCACAGAATCTGACCAGAACTCGCACTTGGAGAGCTTAGCATATAATTTCTCTTCCCGCAAGGTCTGAAGGAAAACTCTCAAATGCTACTCGTGCTCCTCCATACTACGCGAGTAGATCAATATATCATCAATGAAGACATTGACAGAAGACTCAACATATAGCCTGAACACCCAGTTCATCAAATCCATAAACTTCATCAGGCGTTGGTCAAGCCGAAAGACATCACTAGAAACTTATAGTGGCCATACCTAGTTCGGAAAGTCGTCTTCGGAATATTTAAAACATGAATATTTTGCTGATGATACCTACATCTCAAGTAGATCTTAGAGAACACCCTAGCAACCTGCAACTGGTTGAACAAATTATCACTACACGGCAACGGGTACTTGTTCTTAATGGTAACTTTGTTCAACTGGCGGTAAGCAATGCACATCCGCATAGTCACATGCTTCTTTTTCACAAATAACATTATTGCACCCCGAGGCGACACACTCGGCCTGAAGAACCCCTTTGCTAGAAACTCCTCAAGTTGTTCTTTCAACTCTTTCGGATTCATGCAGTATGGTGGAATAGAGATAGCCTGGGTACCTAGCGCCAAATCAATACAGAAATCGATATCACGATCTGGTGGCATGCTGGTAGATCAGAAGGAAACACATCAGAGAACTCCCGCACCACGGGTACTGAATCAATTGTGGGAGTCTAGAGAAGAAGTATCCCAAACATAAGCCAGATAATCCAAACAACCCTTCTCGACCATATGTTGAACCTTCAAGAAAGAAATAACCCAGTTGGACGTACTGATAGATGTACCCCTCAACTCCAATCGAGGCAACTTTGGCATCACCAAGGTAATAATCTTGGCATGGTAATAAAGAATGGCATGATACGGAGACAACAAGTCTATGCCCAGGATGACCTCAAAGTCGGTCATGCCGAGTGACGAAAGATCCGCTCTAGTCTCATAACCATGGAAAGTCACAATACAGAATTGGTAGACCTTGTCCACAACAACGTAATCGCCTATAGGCACCCAAGGACTCACGAGGGACAAATAGATAATGAGAAAATAGAGAGGAAACATATGAATATGTAGATCGTGGATAGAATAATATTGAAGCATCCATATCGCAGACAGAAATAATACCTGTGATCACAACATCTGAGGCTACTGCATATAGTCTGGCTGGAAAAAGCATAGAACCTAGCTGGAGCGCCATTTACCTGGCCTCCACCTCTAGGGCGACCCCTACCCACCTTCCATTTGCCTCTGGTAGGCCAGAGGGCTGGTGCGGTAGCTGGTGCGGTAATCATGGGTTGATGGCCCTACTGCACCACCTTACCCCAACACCTGGAGAAAGATCTCCTCATGTGACCAAGATCCTCGCACTCATAGCAACCTCTCGGTGCGGAAGATGACTAACCTTGAGTCTGACCCTGGGGACCTGAATACCCACTAGAAGGGCCCTGAATAGCCGGTGGATGATAGGAGCTCTATGGAATGCCACTGAAATACGGTTGCACTGGTCCACCCCGAGAAAGCGATGGTGTTGAATAAGTGGGTCTGCTAGACTGACCCCTCACGAACTGACCTCTACCCCTAAATGGGGTGCCACTGAATCCTCTAGAATGTTGAGGCCTCTTCTCCTCTGTCGTATAAAATCGGCCCTAGATGCAGATACCCTCAATCTGCCGAGCTATCTCCACCACTTGCTCGTAGGGAGTCCCCAGCTCCACCTCTTTGTCCATAGTAACCTGAATACCATAATGCAAGCCCACAATATACCTCCGCACTCTCTCTGCATATGTGGGGAGTATCATAAGTGCATGGCGGGACAAATCAAAGAATCTCGCCTCATAATCGGTCATAAACATCAGAACCTGCTGGAGCCATTCGAATTGACCCCGTAGCTCTTCCTTCTGAGAGGGTGGAATATATCTCTCCAGAAAGAGACGTGTGAACTGATCCCAAGTCAAGGGAGGCAAACTCCTCGGCATGCTAAGAAGATAGGACTATTGTCCGCCCTTACCTCCAACTGAAATATGGTGAAGTCAACCTCGTTGGACTCCAATACTCTCATGTTGTGCAGTTTGTCCCTGCAACGGTCAATAAAGTCCTGGGGGTCCTCATGCCGCTCATCGCCAAAAGGCAGGAGGATATAGCCTGGTCCATCTATCCAACACCTTATGTGGCTCGACGGGTGCCTGGTCTAGGCTCCAGTACAACTGCTGCAACTGGCTGGGCTCCGCCCACAGGTAATGCACCTGGGGCATGATACACAGTAGCAACGTGTCCTAGAGCCTGAGCGATAGGGGTCTGTACTCCCCCTCCCGCCTGATAAATGGTTGGGTCCACTGGAATAAACCATCATGCGTCATAGAATCCATGAATCAGAGCATACGGCCTATAAACTCCTGAAATCCCAGTGCGGACGTGAAATCTGCCAGGGTCGGCTCAGTTGCAGGCACCTCACCCTGCTACTCAAGGATAGGATCCTCCACTGGATCCGCTGGTGGTACGACGGGAGAAACTCTAGGATGCCTCTTCCTCTAGAAGGAGATGGATCCTTCCTCGGCCTCAAGCAACATGGGGGGCGCTCCTCCACCGCCGGGTACATATGTCGTGTGCGTTCTCACCATCTACGAGGGAATAAGAGAAATATACTTAGCACAACATCAAATGCACGATATGAGAAGAAGAAAGAGAAGTTTCCTAACACCATATAGCCTCTCGAAGATAAGTATGAACGTCTCTGCACCGATCCGCGAGACTCTATTAGGGCCCCTCATGACTTGTGAGACCTATGTGAACCTAGAGCTCTGATACCAAGTTGTCATGACCCAATTCCCACTACAGGTCGTGATGGCACCCAACGTTGCCGCTATGCAAGCTAACGGTGAACTATCCACATAATTGTTCATTTTAAATATTTTTAAAGTAATTGATTTTTTATTTCATGAGAATGATTAATAGGTTATTTTAGTAATGTAAAGCATAAATTAACGAAAGAGTAAAATAGTGCATTTAATACTCAAAACCGTATAATATCTACTAGAATATTCCAAAACCCGGTGTCACATGTGCATGAGCAAACTAGTAAAATATACAAAAACTCTCTAGAACTACTGTCTAAAACAAAATAGACAAAAATGACAAAACATAACAAGAGAAGGCTCCGGGTGCTACGGAATGGAGCATGGGAAAGCAGCTCACCACTAAGCCTCTGGGTAATGCGGAACGCGCCCGGACGAACTCCAGATGCACCTGCCTTAGAACCTGCATAGTATGTGCAGAAGTATAGCGTGAGTACATAAACAATATATACCCAGTAAGTATCTACTCTAACCTCGAAGAAGTAATGACGAGGGATCGACGTCGACACTTACTAGTAGGCAATACACATGATGTACAAGATTATTTAATAAGCATTAAATACAACATCAATGATGGAATAAGAGGAAATAATTAAATGACCATTTATCAAAATAGCAATTAAAATTCCCCAGATATCACATACTAATCTCAACAAGTACAATCTTGTTAGTCTGTAAAAATAAATCTCAACAAGTAAGGCTTAACATGTATTTATAGATCCTCAAGTCATGAAAGACATATCACGTGTGATCGGACTCCAAATGACAACACGCACGAGTTATGCCAAGGTCGTACGACCCGATCCATAATAATTGTGTACATACACTACCGAGGTCGTACTGTCTGATCCATGGAGAATCTCATGATACATACATACATATATATATATATATATATATATATATATATAC
This sequence comes from Nicotiana paniculata, assembly GCA_005239505.1. NCBI lineage: Eukaryota > Viridiplantae > Streptophyta > Magnoliopsida > Solanales > Solanaceae > Nicotiana > Nicotiana paniculata. Next base: position 50,746 of record ML337648.1, read on the forward strand.
ATATATACATACATATATATACATACATACATATATATATATATATTGACGAGGCGTTCGTCCTAGTCCACGGGAATTGGGAAACTCTTCGAATTTCATATTTAAAACTCCGAGGTAAGCCCATGAAAGAATGAAATTTCCATCAATAATTAAACATCCTGCTAATTCTCTAAGTAATGAAGCTCGATTTAACATAATCTTTAACCAAGTTTTACTTATTAATACAAGCAACTAAACTAGAAAGTTGAGTCCTAATAGTGCAAGTAATAGCATAATGAAGGCCTATGTCTACCCGAACATAACATTAATTTTAGCTACGTACTGACTCTCGTCACTTCGTGTGTACGTAGCATCCGCAATTAGTATAAAATAATAATTTAAAAACCTACGGGATTAATTCTCTCTTACAAGGTTAGGCAAGAGACTTACCTCGTTCTCAAGTCCACTTCCCGCACAAATTACTCTAAAAGCCTCAAGTCGGCGCCGAACAATCTGGAACTACCAAAGGTTGTACAAAGTAATCAATAATAGCTTAAAAGTTCATAATTTAACTATTAGAGTGATTACCCAACCTAATTTGGAAGGTTCCTAAAATTCACCCCCGGGGTCCACGTCCGGATTCCAGAAAGTTTTGTAAATAAATTTTACCCATAAGTTCACGAACATAAATATATATATTTTTACTCACTTCTATAATCATTTACGTGGTCTAATCTCATTTTATCAAAATCCAGGATTTTCAACAAAAATCCTAATATTTTCAAAATTTACATGTTAAAATCCACCCATAATTCATGTATTAAGCTCACATTATATAGAAATCATTTACCTCCAATAGCTAGGTAAACTCCCTCTCTACAAAGCTTCAAAATCGGCTAACAAATGAGAGAAGTGAAGGAAATAAGCCAAGTCCTGATTTTTAAAAGACACACTGCCCAGGTCTGTCTTCTTCGCAATCGAGGACAAGGCAAAACTCGCGAAGGCAAAACTCACGAACCCAAAAAATTCCTCTTCGCGATCGCGAGAAGCCACTCACGAACGTGATGCACTGAGCCGCACACTCACCGCGAACGTGTTCCTCCACTCTTGAACGCGAAAGGCAACGGAGCTGCCCAGGCCTAGGTCTTCTACACGAACGTAAGGAGTCGACTGCGAACGCGAAGGCCACAGGTTCCAAGTCTCCGTGAACGTGACCCTTTCTTCACGAATGCAAAGAGCAAAAGCGTCCAGTCCTGAAATCCTTCATCATGAACGCGAGGGACCTTCCGCGTTCGTGAAGAAGGAAACCAGAACCAGCACACTAGCAGTTTTGGACTTAGCTACGGGCGGTCTGAAACGCATCCGAGACCTCTCCCACCCCCACACCCCGAGCCTCTTAAAATTGCACCAATAAGTCTATAAACATAATACGGACCTGCTCGAACCCTCGAAACACGTAAAACAACATCGAAACTAAGAATGCACCCCAAAACCAAATTGAATCAACTTATGAACTTCAAACTTCTTAACTAGCTTCGAATGCGCCGAATCATAATTAGACTATTCAGGATGGCACCAAATTTTGCGTACAAGTCAAAAATCACAATAGGGACCTATTCCTAGTCTCGGAAGTCCAAACGGACCTCGATAACACCAAAGTCTATTCCAAAACCGAATTTAAAGAACTTGAAAACCTTCAATGAATCAACTTTCAACATTAAGCGCCGAAATGCTCACGGATCACCCAAAACTCGATCGAAACACACGCCCAAGTCCAAAATCATCATACATCAAATCCTGATTCTGAGATCGTTTACTCAAAATGTTGATTCAAGTCAAATTTGGCCATCATGGGCCACCATTAAGGAACTAAGTGTTCTGATTTCAACATGAATCCTTCCAAATCTAAACCAACCATCCCCGCAAGTCAAAAAATAGTAAAAGCACATACACCGAGTCTTAATTAGGGAACGAAGATCTAGAAAGTAAAACGATCGGGTCGCTACAAATTTTATTTTGTTTTATTTTATGAAATTAATTTTCGTTGAACTTATATTCAAAAATAATCTAGATAGCCACCAAGAAATTTGAAATCTAATTGGAGGCTACTCTCATAACGGGACATCTAGATGTGCAATTTGGCCAACAATTAAAATCTACATTACATTTCTTGACTATACGTGTAATATTTAGCTCCCTGCTATAATAGCCCTTAAGGCTCTCATTTAAGACTTAGATTATTTTGAGATTGAGATTATGAACTCCTTGAGTGAGTGTTATGGATGAATTCTATTGTTGCTTGAAAACCTTTAAGGTCGCTTTTTTAGGGGATTCTTCCCCTTGAAGGGTATCTTATAGTTTAGGGTTGAGCAGGATTTAAATTGAAGGGTATTCGCGTTTGATTCAAGCGTTCTTCAGATTTTCTAATTAGTTCTTTGCTAAATTCTATCTTTTATTCTTTTTATTTGCATTCTTATTATTTTATTTCCGCGTTTGTATCATCTTGGTATCAGAGCGAAAGTTAGAGGATTTGTTTCTACAAATTCTTTGATTATTTGCACTAATTTTCATATCAAAAAAATAGAAAGAAAATCAAAAATCCAAAAAATAAAAAAAAAACTAATGTTCTTTGTTTTGTGTTGTGCTAAAAATTTGTATGTTGTTTCGTTTAGTTCTTTCAATCGTAAGTTGTGACTCAAGCATTTGAAAACTGATTTGAGAGGAACGAATTTGAGTTGATGGGTTATTGCAAATCAAGTTGTAGTTGTAGTTCTTTAAAGTCTCATATCTATGTGAGAAACTTGCTTACCTGGTTCGAAATATTACTACAAAAAACACGTGTGCAAGCTGAGGATTTGATTTAAGTATTTGACTCAAAAATTTTAGGTCTTCTAGTTTGTGCTCTTCAAGTTAAAAGTTTTGTTTCAAAAAAATAGAGTGAGAAGAAACTGAAATTGGTTGTTTTATGTTAGTGTGGTTGCTTCTAAATTACGAGTCCATTTAGAGGATACCCATTAATCTGATAACTCAAAACTTGAAAGGAGAAAGCTAAAAACTCTATCTTCAAGTTCGTTGTTATGGCGAAAAGTTTGTGAAGCTAACTGTTTGTTTAATTCCATGATTGGACCTAGTCTTTGAGCCTAAAAATGTGGGTCTCTATTGATTTGGTTGACTGAAACTTGAAGAAGGATTGGACAATCATTGAAGCTCAAGCGAAGCTTCAAAGAAATATATATATATATATATATATATATATATATATATATATATATATATATATATATATATATATATATATATATATATATATATATATATATNTCTTGCAAAAGACTCTTGAGGAGACTAAATATAAAAGTTGGAGATATTTGGAGTATATTTTAAATGGTTTTAGGGAAGAATTCAAAGCTAGCTCGAGGTTGAAGATGATGAACAGTGTGCTACAACTGTGCACTTTGCAAATTTTCAGCTTTCTATTTTGGGCCATTTTAGTTATTTTCAATTCCTTTTCATTTTATTGTGTTCCTTGGGTAGTTAAAATTAGTAATTAGTTCTGCTTGTGTTAATCTAGTTAATTTGATCTGTTAATATCATTTCATGCCACTTTTAATTTGTGTTTTTCTCTTTTTGCTTTGTTGTGAATATTCCTTGTTTCCTTTGTCCGTTTGTGTTTATTTAGCATTCTTGTTGAGTCACATGAACTTCATTTTCGTCAGTTGGAATAACCACTTAGAAGTGCCTTGATTGAGTTTGATATCAACTTTGAATATTCATCCAAGAGTAGAAAAAGGCTTGAGTCGTGAGATTCTTAGAGTGTATGCCAAAAAGATAAGTGCACAAGAGTGATACACGAGGGGTAAAATTTGAGTGTAATCTTTGAGGGATATACTAAGGAAGTGAATCGGGGAGGTCCTTTTACTTTAACTTATTTTCTTTATTTGTAGGTACTATGTCTATGAATATTGGAGATACTACAACTCCAAGGGAGGGAGTCTCCAATGAGACTATTTTTGAGGCCTTACAAGCTTTGATTATGAAAGTTGATAAAATGGAACAAGTGGTCAAGTCTCATGACAACCTTCTTAATTAATATTAAGGCTTGTCACCTAATCCTAACTAAGGAGTAGGAACTAGTGCAACACAATAAACTAGTTATACTACATTTGCACCACACATTACAAGGCTAATCAATCAACCACAAAATGACTTTGATGATAATTTAGACTATGACGAGCAATATGATGAACTAGTTAGAGTCTACCAAGAAGGAATGGACAAGGTGAATTTAGAGGAGAGTTTGAAGGCAAGGTAGGAGATATCAGGTAGGAACTTGGATGATATTTATGATTATAGTTATGGTGGAAATATTGGGAATGAAAAACATGGTAGAAGGTGGAAAGATGAAGAAGACCGGGGTCTTAACAACATAAGGACTTCATTTCCTACTTTCAACGGAAGTAGTGATACAAAGGAATTTTAGAATGCGAAATATAAATGGAAAGTATGTTTGAGCTTAACAACGTATCCGATGCAAAGAGGTTCAAACATGTCATTTCTAAACTTTTTGGTTATGCTTCTTCTTGGTTGATAAAGAGAAATGAAATAGAAATAAAAATGGAGATATTGCCATTGATTCTTGGGGATTTCTTAGGGTGGTTACGAGAGCAAGATTTATGCCTGAAGAGTATGTGAATGACTTGCTTACAAAACTTTACAACATGAAACAAGGAAACAAGAAAGTGGAGACTTACTTTGAAGAGTTGGAGACAACTAGGGTTAGAGCCAGTCTTGATGATAATGGAAGACTCATGATTTCTAGAATTTTAGCGGGGCTTAAGCATGAAGTATCTAGCCAAATGACTTTGCACATATTTCTTACTATACATGAGTCACTCCACGGAGCTATCAAAGTTAAAAATAAACTCCAAGAAGTTAAGAAACTCAAAGAAAGCAAATCCAAAAGCTACAACATTTCATGGAGCAAAAATAAGGAAACTTGACAATCTTTTTCAAATGAAAATAAGTCAAAAGTTGACTCCAAGTGGCAAAATAACAAAGGAAAACCAAAGGTGAAGGCTAAGTAAGGAGGTAACAATTCTAAACCTTACTTCCAAAATCCTAACTCTAATAGGTGATTTAAATATAAAGTGTATGGTCATAAAATGAGTGAATGTCTTAATAAAAGAACCATATTTCTTATGGAGGTAATCTATGAAAGAGAAGAAAGTAGAGAATTATGTCATGAAGAGAATGTAATGATGAATTAGAATATGACACTCCTAATTTACCTTTTTATGTTGTTAGGAGAGTTTTGAGTACCCAAATGATGGAAGATATGAACCAAAGAGAGAACTTGTTCCATGGAAGGTGTAAGATTAAAGATCAAGCGTGTTCTTTGATTACTAGTAGTTGTAGTTGTGCTAATGTTGCTAGTCTTCTATAGTTGACACGTTGAATTTGAAGACTCAAAGACATACTCGTCCTTATAAACTCCAATGGCTTAGTGAATGTGGTGAACTTAAAGTGACTAGACAAGTCTTGATGAGTTTCAAAATTAAAAAGTATGTTGATGACATTCTTTATGATGTGGTTCCATGCAAGCATGTCATTTATTGTTGGGGAAATCATGACAATATGACAAAGGTGCTCAACTAATAGAAGGACTGATAAATATTCTTTTGAGAAAAATGACAAAAAAATAGTCCTTACTCCTTTGACTCCATTTTAAGTGAGTGAAGATTATAGGCATATGAAATAATTTAGTGAGAAATCCAAGAAAGAAAGGGAAAAAATATTGAAAATAAAAAAGAAAAGAAAGAAGAGAAAAAACAATAGAGTTCAAGTAGGAACATCCTTCTTATAATTCTTTCATGACCAATGCTTTTCTTGCTGGTTGTTTGGCTTATTGTGTAGATCCGTTAAAGAAAACTTCAAGTGAAAGTCTTCAAAAAATAACTCCAAGTGAGGTGACCGAATCCACCCTAGCAAAAAGTGAAGAGTCTTTCATTCTCCTAGGAAGTAAAATAGAATCTTTAGAAGTGCATCAAGGTATGGTTTCTAAGCTAGCACTCTTTCTTCTTGTGATGAGCATAGTGATGTTACAAGTGTTAGTTTGGATACATTTGTTGATTCTAATGATTCTTGAGTTGTGAAGATACACTACATAGTGATTCTATTGTTTTGATGGTTTGAGTGACTTATTTTCTTATGAAGAGGCATTGATTGAGGTTGAGAAAAGCGTAAATGTTGAATCTTTATGTAATTTTATTAAGTTTGATCCATTGATTCCTAATGTTCATGCTTTCTATTTTGAGAATCATTCTTTAAGTAGTGATGATTGCTTATTTTAAGGTTAATTGAGTGGTAAAGTTTCAAGCTTTAGTCCATTTGATTCATTCTTGCTTAATTGTGAGATGGAATCTTTTGAGTTTGATTTGGATTTACCAATCAAAGATTTCATTTTTGAGAATTCATTTGAAATTACTAATGAGATTGTTTTGGAAGGTAAACTTTTTGAAAAAGAAGAAAGTTCTTTACTTGGTGTGATTTTTTTTACTTTTTCTATTCATGTATTTGATAGAGCTAATTTGTGTCACTACAATAGTGCTTTAAGTTTAAAACAAGTTGATAACTTTCATGTGGATTGGTGTGATGAGCTTAAGAATAAGCATGATAAATCTTTCTTGAATGATAATATTGGTGAAGCCAAGAGATTTGTTTTGTTTGAACATACCATTCTTATTCTTGATTTTTCATGTCGACTTGAATTCAAGAATGGCTTGTTTATTTGGCTTATTCTTATGCCTGGACTTGATAAAACTATGAGAGTTAATACTTTTCTTGATGATTCTTAAATTAGGGCACACTTGGTGTATAGATTGGAGATATTTCATGATAATTCTCATATTTTGGTTAGTTTTTATGTTTTTTTTTGTCCAAGGGTATCATTAGATTTTGGTTTGAATGATAGATTTGTCTTACTTATTGGCTTGGATGCTTGGATTTACCATAAATTTGTTAAATTATAGTTTTCTAAGTGCCTCTCGAGATTCCGTTGGTACCAATGTCAAAATCTGCACAAGAAGTGTAGAAGTGTAGTATGAGTACAATCGACCCAGTGTACTCTACAAGTATCGAGTCTAACCCCGATGAGGTAGTGATGAGGCTAATAAAAGACACCTACTAACGCTTGTGTCAATACACACACACACACACACACACACACACACATATATATATATATATATAAAGCAACATAAACTACAAGTGAAGTATTAAGAGTAATAATGGGGAGGTGGCATATAAAAGGGAGCAACAGTTGGAATAGTAAGTACAAAATCACCAATTAAGTCACTTTCCGAAATATGCATTGAAGCAGCCAAGTAAAAATCACAATCCAAGAATCAAGTAAAGAGATGAAATCATCAAATTGCACGGCATAAGCCTTTGTGCTTTTACTCTCATTCTCACTATATAATATGATAAATGTAATGGCACGACATCACCATTCATTCTTTTACCCTCATCCTCACTATATGATAAATGAAATGGAACGGCATCACCCTTCGTGCTTTTACTCTCTTCCTCAAATGATAATGATAAATAAGCAATCAAGTGAACGACATCACCCTCCGTACTTTAATCCTCACATTCACTTAATCAATGATAACAATATGCAAATATGGCACGACAACACCCTTCATGCTTTTTAGTCTTCCTCACCAAGCAAAAACAATAATCTAAAGTATCAATCAAGCTGGGAAGAATTTTTCAACTTCAACATGGTACTATGATAAGCAACTCAGATTTTAATACCACCGCAACTAACAATTAAGGAGTAACAATCTAACTAAGACATGGAAGGCATAGAAAAATGAAGCAATCACGGTACAATAAGATAATTTTCACCTACATGCTTTAACCCATGACGATGCATATATACTCGTTACCTTGCATATATGACATTCCCACACATAATTCACGTAGCAAATAAACCAACAAGTCTTAATTTCTTTAAGTCAAACTTGACCGCAATACTTACCGCATTCCACAAGCAAATCAACAATCAATCACGGTCTTGCCTTTCGAACAAGCCTCCAAACCAACAGAATCTAGCCAATTATGAATCAAATAATTCATAATAAGCTTTAGAAACTACCCACGAATGAAAAAGATTCAAGTTAATCATTTTTAAAAAATTCAACAAAAGTCAAACTCGATCCCACTTGGTCGAAATCCGAGATTCGGACCAAAAACCGATTAATCATTCACCACCGAGCCCGGTTATATGATTTATTTCGAACTTCGATCATAATTTGAGGTCTAGATCTCAATTTAATATAATCCCTAAATTCTACCTAAAACCTCTAATTTCTACCGTGGAATTCATAGATTGATGTTAAGAATTTATGGAAAGTAATTGAAATTGATTGAAAAGGAATTAGAGATGCTTACCAATGAATGTGAGAAGAAAAAGTGCTTCAAAAATCACCTCTAGAGAACTTAGGTTAGAGAAATAGTATAAAATGAGCTAAGTTCCGTTTTTTTTCCTCTTTTACCCAGTTGCAAATGTCGCATTTGCGAATACTTGTTCGCAATGCGATCAGTGCATCAGGGCCAGTGAAGTCAAAAATACGACATAATTCTCGCAAATGAGATCTACCCCCTCCATCGAAATGCGGGCTGAGTTTCGCATATGCGAAGTTGTCCTAAATACCTAGTGATCGCAAATTCGACCAGTGAATGGACCTCATCCGCAAAAGTGAACCTGCCTTCACAAATGAAAAGACACCCAACCCATCCCATTTATTGCAAATGCGATCCAGTGACTGCAAAAGCGAGGCTCGCAAAAGCTGTCACGACCCAAAATTCCTAAGGTTGTGATGGCGCCGGACACCATTGTCAGGCAAGCCAATCATTAATTAGTCGAAATAGATTCTTGTTTAACATTTATGAAGAAAAAAACATTTTCTTTCACTTTATTACATGTTAGCTAAATAAAATTTGTCAAGTAAAACAATGGTTTGACTATTCCATTTTAGCAATTATATCCTAACACATCCCAGAACCGGGTGTCACAAGTACATGACCAATTTCTAAGAATTTATACAATCATTACGAAGCCTTTCTGAAATACAAATCGGACAAGGAAATTTAAAATAAAAATAAATCCAGTACGAGGGAGACTCTGTCAGCTGCGGATCGCCTCCGGATGGTGTAGCTCGCCTAAGTCTCCAAACCAGCCATGTCACTATGAAAGTACCTGTGCAATAAAAATGCACAGCAAGTGTAGCATGAGTACAAAAAACAACGTGTACTCAGTAAGTCGCCCGCCTAACATCAGAGAGGTAGAGACAAGAGGTCGAATTAGAAACTCACTAAGGTCCAGCAAATTAATTAACAGCATATGATGAACACGGTAGGCATGTAAAGATAGTAAAGCAACAGATATATAAGGCACTGAAATTCAAGTAAATACTGGAAGTAAACAAACAGTTACCACTTCCTCATTTTCCCCCAAATATCTTAAATAAACAATTTCCTCTTTTTTTTCCCCCAAATATCTTATCACTTTAAAAATCCACAAAAAACATTTAATAATTTAGCATGCGCATACGGAATAAGGACAACCGGCCAGAGCCGTCATAATAATCAACTTTGTGCACTGCCGAGGATCAAATGGACCGTACCATAAGTGCACCTCTTAATAAAATAATCATGTCTATGCATTGTCGAGGGTCGAACTGCCCGATCCATAAGTGCATCTTTCAATAACGTAATCATGTCTATGCACTGCCGAGGGTCGAACAGCCCGAACCATAAGTGCATCTTTCAATCCGTCGTGGCGTACGGTCCGCTCCCATGAGAGTGGGGGAAATAAAACTCCGCTAGCAGAATGTAAATTGCGAAGCGATTACATGCAGTCATGAACAATCAACAGTCTACCCCGAATACGTCAAGAAAATAACTACTCAAGTAAATGACAGATTTCTCTTTTAAAAACCGCAAAATAGTATTTCAATCCTTTTCTCGAAATTCATTTGCCAAGTTTTTATACTGTTTAATAATATAACCTTATCCGAAAAATGCAACTGCCCGCGAAGGAAATCAATTCTCTTTTTAGGTGGTTAAGAAAATAAACTCTAATCTTCCTTAGTCATTCAATTACAATTTCGATTATATTAGCAGTCTAATATTACAGACAAGATCACAGGTACAACAGGTAAGGCATGCTAGTGGGTCCTAGGCTACCTGGACATGGCATAATAGTAGCTACGCACGGACTTCCGTCGCCTCGTGCGTACGTAGCCCCCGCAGATAGTAACACATACTTAATTAGTTCACCTAGGGGGACAATTCCTCCTCACAAAGTTACAAAGGAGACTTACCTCGCTCCGAAGTCCCATAACCGGCTTCCAGGCCCTTTCGACGACACCAGCTTTCTCTGAACTTTCAAATCCCTTATTCTTGCTCATCCGATTTCATGACACCCTCGTCAACACCAACTTGCAATCTCGATTCTCACTCCCAGTTACATACTTCTTAACGCACCTAACATGCCAATATGAGGTAGCGCAAGAATTCCATCATAACTTCTGAACCACCAATAGGGTGAACACTTCATCATATAGAAACCTTTTACTTAACTCAATTAAAGAGTACTATCTCAACACACGAGTGAATTATCACCATCACCTAACATGCAAATCCTTAGGTAGTAGTCTATACCACCATAACCCTTCCGGGATCTGCCTACACCTGACAGGCCATAGCCTCAAATTCTCCCACATGAAATCTATTACGACGGCCGACAAGCCCCGCACACACCGGCACAAACCACATGCATAACTTAATCACATCAAAGAAACTGACCACCGCCGCAAATTTGCCATTTCAACCATGCCTAATCAATCTACCTTTTTTTAATCATCTTCAATTGCCTCAGGAATAATAGCAAATTCCTTCGCCCCATAGAAAACTCAACCCTCACTCATCCCGAGTGACCTTCATTCACGAGACCACGCTGCCTAAATCCCGCAACCCGTCTCGTACCCTCCTATTAGTCTTTCTAGCATCCGGAGTTTATTTCTCTCACTGCTCCAATACTATCCTGCACGCTGAAACATATCATAGAACATTCCAACCATCTGACTGGCCCCGAATACAATCAACTCCAAGGCTCTTCTAGCACATGAACACCATTTTTCCTTGAAGCACGTGAATTATCCACTATGCTTACAACTCGCCTATGCATTAAGCATAACTATGAATCTTCCAAAGCCTACCCCTGGCCCGACCGGGCCAACTTTTGCACACATTCATCAAATCCCATGCAAAATCACCATTTTACTCATTTCCCTTAGCTGTAATAACTTGCCAACACGCCAACAATCCGCAACCCTATGATAACACAATCCTGCAACCCAACTGCAGATGGTGGGACTCCCCCACTTAGCCCGAAGCTACTCCTTGCACCACACTAGACCCTGACGAGATCCTTTCTCCTTTGATAACATGATCTTGCTCAACCAATATGTCCAATTCTTCCAAATTCTCTTGCTAGAACTCCCTAAATACTAAAATTCTCTAGCATCATTCACATAGCCACTAGAATCCCTCTCGAAAACTTGCCAACCATGCAACCGCTAACCTATTCACCGGAGATAACCCACCTATGGAAATCACTCGCGGAAACCTTCCAACGACGCTGAAATGCACGCTCTCTGCGACACCAATACCCCCTCCTACGCCCTGCTTCATTTACGAACTTTACTAGTTTGTCCGCTCCTCATGGACATCCATTAAATGCGCGTCAATATCTTCAAATTCCAAGCTACTCTGCAGCTCCCCCACTTTGTGACTGCTCGACTTCCGCTTCACACAACTGGCCTCCTAGAAATGGAACCACTGCCTAGTATCACTTCAGGATCATTCTCTGTAACTCTTAAACCAGCAGATCACCACGACTTCAAACTCTTCGAAGATCACCTATCTCTAGTTGCCTTCATTATCAACACTTATCCTGTATTGAATAACCGCTCCTCACGGTCTCAGACAGCCGCTTCTTCAATACTTCTTCACCATACTCTGGCCCCATACACCCGAAGAAACCATGACACTGACGAACTTAACACATTCCATTTGATCAAGGACGACGATAACACGTCACAAACGAATACTCCACCTTACTGGAAACACCAAGTCTTACCACTTTATCAATCCAAAACCTGGCCATCTATAGATCAATTGCCTTCCTTCTGCCCGAATCTAAATACTTAAATCTCGCAATCACACTCTGAGAAGACCTCCTTTCAAGCCATTCATCACCCCCCAACCTATGGGCAAGCATTCTATCATTATCTCGACATCGTGCGATAACCAATCGTAACCATCATCACCACCTGAGCATAGCCTCAAAGTTCTCAGAAACACAGCAACCGAGATGAAACAACATAATATTCTTTTGCAGGGCAACAACAACAGCCTCAACCAACTACACATGGAAAACATCTCGCACCATACCAATTCCTCAAATTCCTGGTTCATAGCAAGCGCTTCGTAACGCGTAAGATTGAGTAGGAATAAACATAGGCATAAGCCTCAATAGAATCGAATCGCACGATGAAGAATCAAGAATGGAAGTACTCCTAACAGCCCTGTAGCCTCTCGAAGATAAGTACAGATATCTCCACACCGATTCGCAAGACTCTACTAGACTTGATCATGACTCGTGAGTCCTATGGGAAGCTAACGCTCTCACACCATGTTGTCACGACCCAAATCCCTAAGGTCGTGATGGCGCTGTACACCATTGTCAGGCAAGCCAATCATTAATTAGTCGAAATAGATTCTTGTTTAACATTTATGGAAAAAAAAAATATTTCCTTTCACTTTATTACATGTAAGCTAAATAAAATCTGTCAAGTAAAATAATGATTTGAGTATTCCATTTTAGCAAATATATCCCAACACATCCCAGAACCCGGTGCCACAAATACATGAGCAATTTCTAAGAATTTATACAATCATTACGAAGCTTGTCCGAAATACAAATTGGACAAGGAAATTTAAAATGAAAATAAATACAGTACGAGGGAGACTCTGTCAGCTGCAGATCGCCTCCGGATGGTGCAGCTCGCCTAAGTCTCCAAACCAGCCATGTCACTATGAAAGTACCTGTGAAATAAAAATGCACATCAAGCAGCATGAGTACAAAAAACAATGTGTACTCAGTAAGTCGCCCGCCTAACCTCAGAGAGGTAGAGACGAGAGGTCGAATTAGAAACTCACTAAGGTCCAGCAAATTAATTAACAGCATATGATGAACACAGTAGGCATGTAAAGATAGTAAAGCAGCAGATATATAAGGCACCGAAATTCAAGTAAATACTGGAAGTAAACAAATAGTTACCACTTCCTCATTTTCCCCCAAATATCTTAAATAAACATTTTCCTCTTTGTTTTCCCCCAAATATCTTATCACTTTAAGAATCCATGAAAAACATTTAATAATTTAGCATGCGCATACGAAATAAGGACAACCGGCCTGAGCCGTCTTAATAATCAACTATGTGCACTGCCGAGGATCGAACGGCTCGTACCATAAGTGCACCTCTCAATAAAATAATCATGTATATGCATTGCCGAGGGTCGAATGGCCCGAACCATAAGTGCATCTTTCAATAACGTAATCATGTTTATGCACTGCCGAGGGTCGAACGGCCCGAACCATAAGTGCATCTTTCAATCCGCCGTGGCGTACGGGCCGCTCCCATGAGAGTGGGGGAATAAAACTCCGCTAGCGGAATGTAAATTGCGAAGCGATCACATGCAGTCATGAACAATCAACAGTCCACCCCGAATACGTCAAGAAAATAACTACTCAAGTAAATGACAGATTTCTCTTTTAAAAACCGCAAAATAGTGTTTCAATCCTTTTCTCGAAATTCATTTGCCAAGTTTTTATACTGTTTAATAATATAACCTTATCCGAAAAATGCAACTGCCCGTGAAGGAAATCAATTCTCTTTTTAGGTGGTTAAGAAAATAAACTCTATACTTCCTTAGTCATTTAATTACAATTTCGATTATATTAGCAGTCTAATATTACAGACAAGATCACAGGTACAACAGGTAAGGCATGCTAGTGGGTCCTAGGCTACCTGGACATGGCATAATAGTAGCTACGCACGGACTCCCGTGACCTCGTGCGTACGTAGCCCCCGGAGATAGTAAAACATACTTAATTAGTACCTAGGGGGACAATTCCCCTTCACAAAGTTAGAAAGGAGACTTACCTCGCTCCGAAGTCCCATAACCGGCTTCCAGGACCTTTCGACGACTCCCATGGATGCACAACGCCCCGAAACTACCAAATAACGGGCAAAGCAATGAAAATTCATCCTAATACTCGCAACAAATTCAATTTATAAACCTTCCCAACTCCGCTCGATGAATTGACCAAAATGCACACGTGCCTGGAATTCGGAATTTCTCGAAGATATATTCTACCCATAACCTTATTAACTCAATATACAATTTACTCTAAATTCCATGTTCAAATTCGTGGCTAAAAATCCAAATTACCATTTCTAGGTTTTCATCAATATTTTCCATAATTTTCCTCAATAATTCCATGCAAGAATCTTGTATTTAACTTAGAAACATGAAGGAGTTACTTACCTTGACATTGATGATGAATTTCCCCTCTTTAAGACCTCCTAAAATCGCCTAAGCCATGAGAAAAATGAGAGAAACGGTCAACAATCTCGGTTTTAAAACATTCTGCCCAGCCTCATTTCCGCACCTGTGATCCTTCCTCCGCACCTGCGCTCCCGCAGGTGCGACCAATATCCCGCACCTGCGGCTTCCTCAGATCTAGCTCAAAATCGCACCTGCACCGCATTGTCCCCACCTGCGGCCAAAGCCTTGCAGGTGCGGTCGCACCAGACACCAATAACTTCAGCTTTTCTCAACTTCAAATATTGATCTGTTAACCACCCGGAATCCACCCGAGGCCCCCGGGACCCCGTACAATTATACCAACCTGTTCCAAAACATAATGCGGACTTGTTCGAGGCCTCAAAAAACATCAAACAACATCGACACCACGAATCGCACCCAAATCCCAACTTTATGAACTAAGAAATTTCCAACTTCTACATCCGATGCCGAAACCTATAAAATCACGTTTGATTGACCTCAAATTTTGCACACAAGTCATATTCGACATTACGGACCTACTCCAACTTCCGGAATAACATTCCAATCCCGATATCAAAATTTCCACTTCCGGTCAGATTTCTTCAAAACCTTCAAATTTCTATCTTTAGCCAAATGACTTCAAAATGACCTCCAGACATCCGAACTCATTTCCGATCGCGCTCTCAACTCCATAATTACCATACGAAGCTATTCCCGGACTCGGGATCCCAACGGACATCAACATCACTGAAATGCGCTTCAAGCCTAATTTAGGAAATTCCTTCAAAAATGCTGACTTCCACAATATACGCCGAAACGCTCTCGGGTAATCCAAAACCCGATCCGGACATACGCCCAAGTCCGAAATCATCATACGAACCTGCAGGAACCTTTAAATCCTGATTCGGAGGTCGTTTACTCAAAATTCAAAGCTTAGTCCATTTCTCCAACTTAAGGCTTCTGAAATGAGAATTTTCTTTCCAAATCAACTCTAAACTTTCCGAACTTCAGTTCCCACCACGCCTACAAGTCATAATACCTGAAACGGAGTTGATCATGTCCCTAAACTGTTGAAAGACGCGCTAGAGCTCAAAACGACCGGTCGGGTCGTTACATTCTCCCCCACTTAAACAGACGCTCGTCCTCGAACGTGCCAAGAACTTCTCTGGAGTTACCTGAAATCACTGTTTAACATTTCGAGCACCTGCCCGTGCTACCACATCCCAGTTGAGTACATTAGCTTGATCAATCTAAAGATTTCTTCTTTTATCCATATAATAGGCTCAAAATCCAGTTCCAACACCTGAAATTCCTCTGCCAAGCCTAGTTCCAATATATATAAACGATGTATCAACTACCACATGCTATACCAGAACACGACTGCATACATTTGCTGAACTAGCTCCCTGAACCTCAATAGTCAAAATTCCATGAATCCGATGCTCCCAAGGCACCTTATGACATATATATACATCCTGTTATAATGCTGGCGATACCACCACAACGGAGGAGACGTGTAGAAGTTCATACCCAACTACAGAGTTAACAAATCATTGAATACCTCATCTTGACTAGAATCATCACCTCATTATGAACCTGAATAATGGTATTTGTTCTTTAATATACACTTCACATAACCGTATCGCACTGATCCCTGATCCGATAATCTCGTCTCACCCAGTATGAACTGCTCAGACAACATAACACCCCAAACATGACCAACAGCCTCACATGATACCACATCGCGCCAATAGGCCATAACTCGAACATGATAGGTAAGAAATGACTCAAGAAGGGACTATTCAACTCACGCAACTAATATGAACTTTTCTCAGAAAATAGGAAGTAAAACATAAGAAAAATAAATATATATTAACCCTTCTCATCATCACACTGTTGCGGTGTGCAACCCGATCCAAATAACATACTCGTGGCGGCATGCCACCCGATCCCATCATAAAACTCACATAAGGAAATATACACGGAGCTGAATTGCTCACTATTACACATTACCGAATATCGGTCACAAGCACGCTAAGTGCATAATATCATCCTGGGGAGACTGATAAGTGCAAAAACTCAAGCACGACTGAGGTGCGATATACATACACACACACACACACACACACACACACACACACACACACACATATATATATATATATATATATATATATACACTCTGGATCCAAGGAGTTATCCTGCTTACATAACATCACCACTACGCGGGACCTCAATACATACGAAGTTATCAAGCCGTTTCACAACTCACACGGCACAATCACAATAACATGAATTTGACGAAGACGGAACAACATATGCTACTCTAATACCTTTCCATGAAAAAGCGCTCTACTGAAATGAATATGCCTGTCTCATACGGAGCCCATAACCATATTTAAATCCATCCAAAAACATCGAGTCTACCTTTCTCGCACCAAACTAAGCTAATAGCTTTACCTGGGTCCACATTAACCCACTTCCTCTCATAATACCCAAGAACAACCATCATCACCGGGACAAACACCCCATAATCCACAATCAACTTAACCGAACGCCCTCCAGGCATAAATTCTCAAATAAACAATATTGCACTTCTTATACTCAGTCCAAATCTTCAATCCAACAAGTGACTACATGTCACACTTATACAATGTTTTCGCGGTCATGCTTCCACGACCTTCCACACAAGGCAACAAGTCTGCCCATCCATAACACTGATCACACTAAGGCCGCAAAACACATCAAGAACCCATGACCAAGGTACAAAGCCTCTATCACCGAATATCGATCTCAAGTGACACTGAAGATAACACCAGCTTGCTCTGAACTTTCAAATCCCTTATTCTTTCTCATCCAAGCTCATGACACCCTCGTCAACACCGACTCGAAATCTCGATTCTCACTCCTAGTTACATACTGATTAACGCACCTAACATGCCAATATGAGGTAGCGCAAGAATTCCATCGTAACTTCTGAACCACCAATAGGGTGACACTTAATCATATAGAAACCTTTTACTTAACTCAATTAAAGAGTACTATCTCAACACACGAGTGAATTCTCACCATCACCCAACATGCAAATCCCTAAGTAGTAGTATATACCACCATAACCCTTCCGGGATCCGCCTACACCTGACAGGCCATAGCCTCAAATGCTCCCACATGAAATCTATTATGACGGCCGACAAGCCCCGCACACACCGGCACAAACCACATGCATAACTTAATCACATCAAAGGAACTGACCACCGCCGCAAATGTGCCATTTCAACCATGCCTAATCAATCTACCTTTTTTTAATCATCTTCAATTGCATCAGGAATAATAGCAAATTCCTTCGCCCCATAGCAAACTCAACCCTCACTCATCCCGAGTCACCTTGATTCACAAGACCACGCTGCCTATATCCCGCAACCCGTCTCGTACCCTCCTATTAGTCTTTCTACAATCCGGAGTTTATTTCTCTCACTGCTCTAATACTATCCTGCACGCTAAAACATATCATAGAACATTCCAACCATCTGACTGGCCCCGAATACAATGAACTCCAAGTCTCTTCTAGCACATGAAAACCCTTTTCCTTGAAGCACGTGACTGATCCACTATGCTTACAACTTGCCTATGCATTAAGCATAACTCTGAATCTTCCAAAGCCTACCCCTGGCCCGACCGGGCCAACTTTTGCACACATTCATCAAATCCCATGCAAAATCACCATTTTACTCATTTCCCTTAGCTGTAATAACTTGCCAACACGCCAACAATCCGCAACCCTATGATAACACAATCCTGCAACCCAACTGCAGATGGTGGGACTCCCCCACTTAGCCCGAAACTACTCCTTGCACCACCCTAGACCCTGCCGAGATCCTTTCTCCTTTGATAACATGATATTGCTCAACCAATCTGTCCAATTCTTCAAAATTCTCTTGCTAGCACTCCCTAAATACTAAAATTCTCTAGCATCATTCACACAGCCACTAGAATCCCTCTCGAAAACTTGCCAACCATGCAACCGCTAACCGATTTACCGGAGATAACCCACCTATGGAAATCACTCACGGACACCTTCCAACGACGCTGAAATGCATCCTCTCTGCGACACCAATACCCCCTCCTATGCGCTGCTTCATTTACCAACTTTACTAGTCTGTCTTCTTCTCATGGACATCCATTAAATGCGCGTCAATATCTTCAAATTCCACGCTACTCTGCAGCTCCCCCACTTTGCGACTGCTCGACTTCCGCTTCTTACAACTGGCCTCGTAGAAATGGAATCACCGCCTAGTCTCACTTCAGGATCATTCTCTGTAGCTCTTAAACCAGAAGATCACCACGACTACAAACTCTTCGAAGATCACCTATCTCTAGTTGCCTTCATTATCAACACTTATCCTGTACTGAATAACCGCACCTCACGGTCTCGGACAGCCGCTTCTTCAATACTTCTTCACCATACTCTGGACCCATACACCTGAAGAAACCATGACACTGACGAACTTAACACATTTCATTCGATCAAGGACGACGATAACACATCACAGACGAATACTCCACCTTACTGGAAACACCAAGTCTTACCACTTTATCAATCCAAAACCTAGCCATCAATAGATCAATTGCCTTCCTTCTGCCGGAATCTAAATACTGAAATCTCGCAATCACACTCTGAGAAGACCTCCCTTCAAGCCATTCATCACCCCCAAGATATGGGCAAGCATTCTATCATTATCTCGACAACGTGCGATAACCAATCATAACCATCATCACCACCTGAGCATAGCCTCAAAGTTCTCAGAAACACAGCAACCGAGCTGAAACAACATAATATTCTTCTGCAGGGAAACAACAACAGCCCCAACCAACTACACATTGAAAACATCTCGCACCATACCAATTCCTCAAATTTCTGGTTCATAGCAAGAGCTTCGCGACGCGTAAGATTGAGTAGGAATAAACATAGGCATAAGCCTCAAAGGAATCGAATTGCACGATGAAGAATCAAGAATGGAAATACTCCTAACAGTCCTGTAGCCTCTCGAAGATAAGTATAGACGTCTCCGTACGGATCCGCAAGACTCTACTAGACTTGCTCATGACTCGTGAGATCTACGGGAAGCTAGCGCTCTCATACCATGTTGTCACGGCCCAAATCCCTAAGGTCGTGATGGCGTTGTACACCATTTTCAGGCAAGCCAATCATTAATTAGTCGAAATAGATTCTTGTTTAACACTTATGAAAAAAAAAACCATTTCCATTCACTTTATTACATGTTAGCTAAATAAAATATGTCAAGTAAAATAATGGTTTGAATATTCAATTTTAGCAAATATATCCCAACACATCCCAGAACCCGATGCCACAAGTACATGAGCAATTTCTAAGAATTTATACAATCATTACGAAGCCTGTCCGAAATACAAATTGGACAAGGAAATTTAAAATGAAAATAAATACAGTACGAGGAAGACTCTGTCAGCTGCGGATCGCCTCCGGATGGTGCAGCTCGCCTAAGTCTCCAAACCAGCCATGTCACTAAGAAAGTACCTATGCAATAAAGATGCACAGCAAGTAGCATGAGTACAAAAAATAATGTGTACTCAAAAAGTCGCCCGCCTAACCTCAGAGAGGTAGAGACGAGAGGTCGAATTAGACACTCACTAAGGTCCAGCAAATTAATTAACAGCGTATGATGAACACGGTAGGCATGTAAAGATAGTAAAGCAACAGATATATAAGGCACTGAAATCTAAGTAAATACTGGAAGTAAACAAACAGTTACCACTTCCTCATTTTCCCCCAAATATCTTAAATAAACATTTTCCTATTTGTTTTCCCCCAAATATCTTATCACTTCAAAAATCCATGAAAAACATTTAAAATAATTTAGCATGCGCATACGGAATAAGGACAACCGGCCTGACCCGTCATCATAATCAACTTTGTGCACTGTCGAGGATCGAACGGCCTGTACCATAAGTGCACCTCTCAATAAAATAATCGTGTCTATGAACTGCGAGGGTCGAACGGCCCGAACCATAAGTGCATCTTTCAATAACGTAATCATGTCTATGCACTACCAAGGGTCGAACGGCCCGAACCATAAGTGCATCTTTCAATCCGCCGTGGCGTACGGCCCGCTCCCATGAGAATGGGGGAAATAACACTCCGCTCGCGGAATGTAAATTGCCAAGCGGTCACATGCAGCCATGCACAATCAACAGTCCACCCCGAATACGTCGGGAAAACAAGTACTCAAGTAAATGAGAGATTTCTCTTTTAAAAACCGCAAAATAGTGTTTAAATCCTGTTCTCGAAATTCATTTGCCAAGTTTTTATACTGTTTGATAATATAACCTTATCCGGAAAATGCAATTGCCCACGAAGGAAATCAATTCTCTTTTTAGGTGGTTAAGAAAATAAACTCTAATCTTCCTTAGACATTCAATTACAAATTTCGATTATATTAGCAGTCTAATATTACAGACAAGATCAGAGGTACAACAGGTAAGGCATGCTAGTAGATCCTAGGCTACCCGGACATGGCATAATAGTAGCTATGCACGGACTCCCGTCACCTCATGCGTACGTAGCCCCCGCAGATAGTAACACATACTTAATTAGTTCACCTAGGGGGACAATTCCTCCTCACAAAGTTAGAAAGGAGAATTACCTCGCTCCGAAGTCCCATAACCGGCTTCCAGGACCTTCCGACGACTCCCATGGATGCACAACGCCCCTAAACTACCAAATAACGGCAAAGCAATGAAAATTCATCCTAATACTCGCAACAAATTCAAATTATATACCTTCCCAACTCCGCTCGATGAATTGACCAAAATGCCCTCAGGCCCACGTGCCCGGAATCTAAAATTTCTCTAATATATATTCTACCCGTAGCCTTATAACTCAAATATACAATTTACTCTAAATTCCAGGCTCAAATTCGTGGCTAAAAATCCAAATTACCATTTCTAGGTTTTCATCAATATTTTCAAAAATATTCCACAATTTTCCTCTATAATTCCATTCAATAATCTTGTATTTAACTTGGAAACATGAAGGAGTTACTTACCTTGACATTTATGATGAATTTCCCCTCTTGATGCCCTCTTAAAATCGCCTAATCCATGAGAAAAATGAGAGAAACGGCCAACAATCTGGATTTTAAAACATTCTGCCCAGCCTCATTCTGCACCTGCGATCCTTCCTCCGCACCTGCGCTCCCGCAGGTGCGACCAATCTCCCACACCTGTACTTTCCTCAGCTCCATCACAAAATCGCACCTACGGCCCATTGTCCGCACCTGCAACCAAAGCCTCGCAGGTGCGGTCGCACCAGACACCAGCAACTTCAGCTTTTCTCAACTTATAATATTGATCCGTTAACCACTCGAAATCCACTCGAGCCCCCCCGGGACCCCGTCCAATTATACCAACCTATTCCAAAACATAATGCGTACTTGCTCGAGGCCTCAAATCACATCAAACGACAGCGAAACCACGAATCGCACCCAAATCCCAACTTTATGAACTTAGAAATTTCCAACTTCTACATCCGATGACGAAACCTATCAAATCACGTCCGATTGACCTCAAATTTTTCACACAAGTCATATTCGACATTAGGGACCTGCTCCAACTTCCGGAATCGCATTCCGACCCCGATATCAAAATTTCCACTTCCGGTCGGATTTCTTCAAAACCTTCAAATTCCTTTCTTTAGCCAAATGACTTCAAAATGACCTCCGAACATCCGAATTCACTTCCGATCGCGCTCCCAACTCCATAATCACCATACGAAGTTATTCCCAGACTCGGAATCCCAACGGACATCAACATCACTGAAATGCGCTTCAAGCCAAACTTAGGAAATTCCTTCAGAAATGCTGACTTCCACAATATATGCTGAAACGCTCCCGGGAAATTCAAAACCCGATCCAGACATATGCCCAAGTCCGAAATCATCATACGAACCTGCAGGAACCTTCAAATCCTGATTTCGAGGTCGTTTACTCAAAATTCCAATCTTAGTCCATTTCTCCAACTTAAGGCTTATGAAATGAGAATTTTCTTTCCAAATCAACTCTAAACTTTCCGAACTTCAGTTCCGACCACGCCTACAAGTCATAATACCTAAAACGGAGCTGCTCATGACCTCGAACTGCTGAACGACGCGCTAGAACTCAAAACGACCGGTCAGGTCGTTACAAAATCGAGGCTCGCAAATGAGAGCCTGAACTCGTAAATGAGACATATGCAACTGGACACCAGCAATTGCTATGCACCAATATTGCAAACCCATCCGTAACACACTCAAAATTCACCTGAGTTCCTTGGGATCCAAACCGAATATGCACTCGAGTGTAATACCCTTCTAAAAACATACTCGCTACCTCAAATCATAAAATAACATCAAACAACAAGAATCGATCATCAAAACTCAAGTTTTCAACTTAAAAACTCAATTTTCACAATTTCTCACATAACACGCCGAAATGCGCTCGGGTAACCCCGGACCCCAACCAAACGTGAGTACAAGTCCAAAACATCATATGAACCTACCGAAATCGTGAAAATACCGATCCGAGGTCGTTTACCAAAAATATTGAATGTGGTCAACTCTAGCCTCATTTTAAGTCAAAAATAACGTTTTCTTCAAAAATTTACGTAAAAACTTTACGAAAAATGACAAGGACCACATACGCAAATCAAAAAATAGTAAATGAAGCTATGGGAGGTCTAAGAACACTAAAATTAAAGCTAGTACTCAGAATGATCTATCAAGTCGTCACATTTGATGTCACTTTCCTATTTTATTGTATTATTTCTATTTTATTTTGGATAGTGTTGTATTTCTTTAAACTCCTGTAGTTAGCTGAATCTAGCTGCTCATGTACTTGTTACACCAGATCTCGGGGTGGTTTATGTTATGCTATTGACCAATTATCAGATATTTATTATTTTCTTTATTTCGTATTATTTGTTATGTTGGCTTGCTTGTTATTCATTGCTAGACGGCATCACTACCCTGCGGTTGGAATTTGGGGTCGTAACAAAGATAACAATCTTTGGTAGAATGAAGATTCAAAATGAAAATATGTTATAATAATATTCCAAACTCCATCAACTATCCTAATAAAATAAATTACTCCATTATGGAGAAAAAATAAAAATTATTAAAAAAATAAAAAGAAATATATTATCCTATGAAGACAAAAAGAAAAGAAGAGAAAAGGACTAAGACTAGTTCTTGTGTCTTGTCAATTTGTGTGATGATCTGATAGGTCATTTCGAGTTTTAGCCTTTATTTACGTGTTTCGAGGCCTTGATTAGCTCTGTTTAGTATTTATTTATTTGCGTGCGCAATCCATGTCTTACTCCGAAACATTTTTACGTAAAAAACTGAAGAAATATGAATTGTTACCTTAAAAATGATTTGCGTTGACTACGGTCAATATTTTGTGTAAACGGACCCAAATCGGTATTTTGACGATCCCGAAAGGTCCATATCGTGATTTTGGACTTGGTCATATACCCGAAATTGAATTCGAAAGTCCCTAACATGTTTGACATGATTTGTTGAAAATTGATAATTTGAAAGTTTAAAGAATTTCCAAAGTTTGACCGTAGGTTGACTTTACTGCTAACGGATTCGAATTTAGGTTTCGGCACTTGGTGTAGGTCCATTTTACTATTTAAAACTTTTCTGCAAAATTTGGTGCAAAACGAAATTGATTTGATATGATTCGGACACTCAGTTGTGAATTTGAAAGATCTTGAGTTTCTTTGAAAATTGTCATGTATTTTGACGTCCGATTCGTAGTTCCAGATTTTATTTTAGTATTTTGGTCGCGTGAGTGAGCTCGTATGATATCATTAAACTTGTGTGCATGTTTGGTTTGGAGCCCGGGGGGCTCGGGTGAGTTTCAGATAGGTTACCGGTCATTTTGGACTTAGAATTTCAAGTTACAGTTATTCTGCTGGTGTCTGGTGTAGTGTACTTAGCGATCGCGAAGGAACTCTCGCGATCATGAAGGGAAACTTGGGGTTGGGTGGTTTTCTTCAACAAGAACACGGAGAAGCGGTTGCGAACGCGAAGCATCAGATGGAGTACCCTTCGCGAATGCGACCACTCACTCGCGAATACGATGGGTTAAGTGAGATCCAAGGGGAGACAGAGGTTCCTCAACGCGAACGCGAGCCCAGGCTCGCGAACGCAAAGGCCAGGAGGATAGGCCATCGCGAATGCGTACAACCTCTCGCGAACGCATAGTCCAGTAGGTTGTAATGCTTCATGATTACGTCAGGTGTCTCGCGTACGCGATGAACACCTGACGCCAAGTCTTTAAAACTTCTAAAATGGGGAATCATCCCACTTTTCGCCATTTTCAAGTTTGAGCTTGGCCTAGAGGCGATTTTGAAGAGTTTTTTCATCCCAACTTCATAGGTTAGTAGATTTTAACTTGTTTCTTTACATTTTCATAAAACACCCATTGATTTTAACCTTTAATCTATGCTCTTTCATGGTAGAAATTAGAGATTTAGGTAGAAATTGGAGATTTTGAGAAATTGAGATTTAGACCTCAAATTGAGGTAGGATTTCGAAATTAATTACCTAATCGGGCTCGGGGTGAATGGGTAATCGGGTTTTGATGCGAATCTCGGGTTTTGACCAAGCAAGCCGGGGGTTGACTTTTGCTGACTTTTTTTCCAAAAAACATTAAAGATCGAATCTTTTTCACTCGTAGGTAGTTTCTAAAGCTTATTTTGAATTATTTGAAATATATTTGGTTAGATTTGATTGGTTTGGAGGCTAATTCTAGAGTTGAGCATTGATTTGGTTGCGGAGTAAGGTAAGTGTCGTGGTTAACCTTGACTTGAGGAATTAGGACTTGTTGGTCTATTTGCTATGTGTTTTATGTGTGGGGACAACGTATATGTGAGGTGACGAGTACCAATGCGTTGTTATTGGGTTAAAGCATGCGGATGGAAATTTTTTCCTTGTATTATATTGTTCCATTAATTATGATATCCATGCTTAGGTTAAATTATTTCTTTTTTGATTATTCGTTTCGTATTTATTGCTTATTTTAAAGTTGTTGAATATTTTTGGAAGTTGAAGTTTGATATCATGGCACCATATTTAAAGTTAAATTGTTCTCCGCATTGTTTATCATTCGAATTCATATTATTATTATTACATGGCGAGGAAGAGAGCAAAAGTATGAAGGGTGATGTCGTGCAATTTCATTCATATTATTATTATTATATGAAGAGAAAGAGAGTAAAAGCACTAAGGGTGATGTCGAGCCATTTTATTCATATTGTTATTACATGGTGAGGACGAGAGTAAAAGCACGAACGGTGATGCTGTGACATTATATTCATATTATTGTATGGTGAGGACGAGAGTAAAAGAACGAAGGGTGATGCCGCATCATTTTCATATCACTGATTTGACTGATTTTCCCGATTTTGGTAATTTACTTAGTTATTTCGTGATTTCATAGTTGTTATATCTTCCCTTTTCGCATGTACGCTCCTAGTTAGTACGTTATCATTCTCTGTTATTATTGCTGCTTTATATATACTTGTATAGGTTTATTTACATAGGTGTCTTGTCATAGCCTCGTCACCACCCCGTCGAGGTTAGGTTTGATACTTACGGAGTACATTGGGTGGGTTGTACTCACACTAGACTTTTGCACTTCTTGTGCAGATACTGGTATTGGTCCTAGCTACACTCAATAGCTTTCAGCTAGGATCCAGTCGCAGTTGGAGACTTGAGGTATAGTTGCATGGCGTCTGATCACGTCAAACTATGCCTTATAAAAGACAACGCGGTCGTTGCAAATATAATCCGGTTTACAAGTCCGGAGTCGAATCCTCAGGGAACTAACCTACCTATTACAACCCTTAGCGATTCTAATATAAGCTCAGACAATTTCCAGATGCAAGATTTTTATCAATAATTATTAGGATTTGTTAGCTGAAAGAAATGAGATTAAAACTAACAATATTTAAGATTAAAGATAACTCAATGGTAGAAAGATCTAGGGTATTTACTTCCCCAATTGCTAGACTAATTCTGACTCTTTCGATATAATCTCACTGTATTACTCTATGATGATTATGAGCTATGGGTTACAACAATTATCTCTCGATCAACTATGGTAATTTACTAGAGCATTCTCTCGAACTGCTCTAGCTGATAATTTATGCAGCTCTGAATTATCCCACCAAAGTTTTGTTATGTCTAACCCCACTTTCAAATTCAAGTAATGAATCTCTTCAATAACCTAAAAGTGGTGTTGTTCAACAACAATCTAACCTAGTATTCTTTCTCAAGCAATACAAGGCAGTTAGACACGATTAATCAAGGGCCCATTCAATTAATTTCCATACAAAACATAGTTGAACAATCATAGATTAAACCCGGCTCGATTATAACAAAATTGAGTCAAAACTTCATCAAAAAAATTGGTTCCATCAATCCTAGACGGATTGTTTAGTTACTCATGCTAAAACACAAAGAAAGCATAAAATAATTCATAATTCCCAAAATAATGACAAAATATGGAGAATAGAAAAACTCTAATTGTAGCTTGGTCTTCTCACACTTGTTCTTGCCTCCAAAGTGAGTCTAAAACTAGCTTCCAACTTTCTTGGACGAGTTTATAGGGTTTAAATAGGGCTAGGCTAATTTCTCCCATTTTTACACTTAGGTCCCTGAATTTTCCGGGCGTTTCAGGACTCGACCGCGACCGCAGAAGAATGTGGCGCGACTGCGGTGACTTGCGTATTTTCTGCCTCGTGTTGTTTGGCCCACCGCGTTCCAGTCGCGGTCACGGTGGGCTTCAGCCCAGCCATCCTTCGCCCTTTTCTTGCTTCTTTTCACTTGGGTTCTTCTTGATTGGCCTTATATTCCCGTGATTGACTCCAAAACGCTACTAAGTATCTTCCAAACGTGGATTATTTCCTGCAAAGCATAAAAACACTATTTAGAGAATTTTGTTGTCATTTTTGCACATAAAACAACACTAGGGCTAATCATCACAGGATACTTTCCCTACTCTTTATACCCAGAATACTTCACACATGTAAACTACTTCAGCGCGACATCCTAGCCTCGAGAGTGGACTCCTTTATAGCCACGCAATACCCCTAACCGGCTTTCCTACTCTCAGTCAGAGGTCCAGACTTACCTTCCCTTCATGAATCATGTGCCTACTCACTACAAAAGAGACTTATATTATTTACAAATCACACACTGAGGAACTCGAATACGACATTTCACTCACCCTCAGAAACAAATTCTTATGCCACAAACAACGCACTATAGGCTCGCCCGTAGTGTAATACTCGACTAATCGAGTCCATTCGGTCTAGAATTAAATAGGACTTTATTTGGTTGTAATGTTGGTTGCGGGACGGGTAGGATACATACGGGTATAGTGACTGCACCTCCCTAAGCACCCTACTACATTGTGTACTTTTAAGCTCTTGATTTTGTCAAACCTTCATTCCACCATTACATTATTGTGTTAACCCCTTATTCTTTTAAGCACATTTTTATTTTAATAGCCACCACCAATTTGAGACTTCTTCTTTTTTTTTTCTGGTGGCCTATAGTATTGCTTATCAAATGGTGCACTTTTTTTTTTCATGTCCCCTTAATCCCACTTAACAGCCCAACCAACCACCCCACACTTATAATTTTTTTTTTCATATCTATTAACTTCTAGTGCTTCTAAGAGGTGATAGGGTTCAACAAGATAGGCTATTTAAACTTGGGTTAGGCTTGTAATTTGGTTGCTAAGGAAAACAGGCTTACAGGCTCAACGGGGTTGACTAAGGTATATACATGTAGGTGGGAGCAAGAATATATAGAAAGGTTAAGCAAAGAATGCCTATGTCACTTTCCAGACCAAACAAGACTACCATTTTGCTTTGTACACACATAGGGCAAGTTCTAGGCATTGAATGTTAACACAGAATACACAAAGCCTCACTCACACATGGCACATGACTCAATTCAGTTAGGATCATCAGACACTCTGCTCTAAGCACTTGAGCCATTCAGGAACACACAATTTAAGGCCTTATTATAGTCAACTAAAGAGCCTAAGTGTCATACTAAAGCAATCTTTATTTCAGGTACCATAGAGTTAAGGGGCCCTATTTCCATTTTCGTTTCTCGCCCAAGACTTCCTAAACTAAAAAGAGAAAAAAACTAACTATACTCGTTCAAATGTAAACCCTTGGAAAAGAAACGTGGTATAAAGAAAAACCAAGGTGGAGTTGATACACTACCTAACAAAGAAATTTTTTTTTTGTGTTTTCTTTAGACTCACTTCCCTCAAGAAACAGGTCCATCGTCGAGAAGAGTCCAACATAATTTCTCTTCTTCTTTTTATTCGACTCAAGTCCCTCAAGAGACCCGTCGAAAGGTGTCCGTCTTCGGGCCGAGTCGACAATAATAAATAACAAGGAAAATTATCAAACAAATCAAACTATCAACAAATATACACATGTACATACAACAACAACCAATATCCCCCACCCTACACTTAAAGAATTGGCATGTCCTCATGCCATAAACAATAACTCACAGTGAGGTAAGGAGACTTCCCTGGTGTCTAGTCCTAGTCGGAGATGGTGGCCGGGTCGAGACGACAGGCACATCCTATCGCGCGTAGCCAGCCCATGATCTTCTTTTCTGACTTCGCACTCTGAGTGGCTAGAGTGTCAACTCTAGCAGTGAGGTCATCGAACGAGGTGCGTAAGCCAGTCAAATCTTGCTCCATGTATGACATCTGAGTGCTCCGCCGAGGCCAGGAACTTGCACTGGTGGGGCAGCGGATACATATCCTCGTCCTCATCATCCACATCAATAGCCACAAGCTGCTCTTTTCCAACTATAATTTTATTGGCCCTGAAGGGGCCTTCTTTGCGAGCTTCCCATCGAAGATGCGATTTTCGGGAACATTTGCAGCACGGCACAACCTGGTGACCAATGAGGGGAAGTAAAACCCTTTGACTATCTCCAGGGATCTAATAAACATTTCATCATGGATTAGCCGGGCCACATCGAAGTCATGATGGTTGACAAAACACCAAACAGCCACTGCTCGGGGTGCATTTATATCTCTGGTGTTGCTGGAGGGCAGAAATTGGCTACAGATTATGGTGAGCCAGCATTTAGCTTCCCAAGTGAGGGATTGGGAGTTCAGAGTGATACCAGGCTTTATCCAGATGGGTTCCCCTTCCAAACAGATTGTCCGAACAATAAGGTTCCACGTTACAGGTGGTGTCCGATAGGTCTGGTAATAGTCCACCTCTCCTAAGAAGACCAGTAGCCTGTATGCCTGGCGTATTGCTTCAAGGGCTGCATTTACCCGTGTCCGTCGAACTGTGACTGTCACGACCCAAAATCCATAAGGTCGTGATGGGGCCGGACATCATTGTCAGGCAAGCCAATCATAAATTAATTGAAACAATTTCCTATTTTTAACATTCATGAAAAGCATTTCCTTTCACTTTATTACATATTAACTAAATAAAATCTATCGAGTAAAACAATGGTTCGAATATTACCCTTTAGCAAATATATCCCAACACATCCCAGAACCCGGTGTCACAAGTACATGAGCTATTTTTAAGAATTTATACAATCGTCACGAAGCCTGTCCGAAATACAAATTGGACTAGGAAATTTAAAATGAAAACAAATACAGTACGAGGGAGACTCTGTCAGTTGAGGATCGCCTCCGGATGATGCAGCTAGCCTAAGTCTCTGAATCCTCCACATTTCTATGAAAGTACCTGTGCAATAAAAATGCACAGCAA
>ML337653.1:0-11105 GCA_005239505.1 Nicotiana paniculata
TAAACTAAAATTACAATACATAAACTAAAAGTTCAATTCATATCCTAAAATTTCAATTCATATACTAAAATTCCAATTCATATCCAAAAATTTAACTCATATCCTAAACCGTAAATTCTAACTAAACTATCAAGACAATACAAAGTATAATTCAAATCTAACTAAACTAAATTCAACACTAATTACGCTAATTAGTTAATAAAATTAATTAACAAAACTAATTAGAACAATACCTAAACCCTAATCCTCAATAAAATACAATGTTCANATGTAAATAAGTTTTGACCGTTTGACCAAAAATAGCGACCAACGTTGGTCGCTATTTTTAAAAAAAAAATTAATTGTTTTTTCTTTTTTGGTTTTTAAATATTATAAGCTATAAAAAAGATTTATTTTTAGCTATAAATATTTATTTTATTTAACTACAATTATTATAAATAATTGTTAACTATGTAATTACTTTTAATAGATTATAATAGCATCTATGTAAAGTAATTTTTTAAGTTATATTTAAGTATATGAGTAATTTAATACACACGCATATACTATATTGTAATTGATGATCAATCATATACATTACTACGTACGAATAATTAATGAATTGATAAACCAATATATATATATATATATATAGACACACACACACAGAGACACTTCACTGTAATACTATAACGTATATATAACTTATTATAGTATATATTAGTGTTTGTATATATATAACACACACTTCGTGGTGCTTTAACTACATGTATAAGATGTTATAGTATATGATAGTAGTATTCATTATTTGTATTATAACAGAGTCACCACTAGGTTATAAGTCGATGAATCAATTTACAAGTGTATAAATATATACATATATATTTTGACCACATTATCGACCAAAAAGCGACCAACCTTGGTCGCTAATGTATTTACAATTATTTTTTAATAATTTTATCCAATTTAGCGATCAACTTTGGTCACAAATTTTTGGTCGCTTTTTACCGGATTTTTAGTAATGAATTTTGTCCGTACACGCATATAATCCAGCTGCTTTTCTTGTTAGAGTTAATAATAGTACTTACTAATAATCTTAGTTCTATAATCAACATTACAACTCATGCATATCTTTTTCTTTTGTGGTTCTTTTCCTTTTTGCTTTTGTTTTCTCCTTCTTTTTGGGGGGTGGAGGACGTTATTTATGCGATCCATATATTACTCAGCTTACGATCAAAGTTGGTGCTTGATTAGTCTTCCTTTAATTTTAAAACATTATCCTACCGATATAATGTACAATTCACTGTTTGGCTGATGGGAATTTGGAATATGAACCTTAGCTCTAAAACTAGAAGCTCCGGTATTCCCAGTAAAACAAGGCGAGATCGACTTGGTTAATCTTTTTGATAAGAACTTGCTTGAAATGTCTAGGCTGGACAAGTTATGAAATAAAGAAATCTCAGAGTAAGAAAAAGACCGGCGCTTGTTTTAACTGTATTAAGTTGCAAAAACAACAAACAACTAAGTTTCAGCTCTAAACAAGTTGGGTTCGACTATATAAATTTTCATTGACGACTTTATTCCATTTAAATCATATCCCGCCAATGTTGTGCATGTATAAGTAAAAGGTATTAGAAAATCTGCATTTATTAAGTTGCAACTAGTACTAGAGCCTGCTAGGATGTGTTTGTTATAAGTGACTTTTAAGCCAAAAGTCATAAGTTAGGAATTTTAGCTTTTGACTTATTTTTTTTTTATTTTGGCTTAAAAACAAGTGTTTAAAAGCATATTTTTACTTTATCCAAATACTATAAAATGACTTAAAACCTATTTTGGCTGAAAAGCACTTAAAATAAGTCAATCTAAACGGACTCCTAGTAACCGGCATGTACCTGCTTTTTCATCATATTTAACTGTATATGAAACAACTAATCCAGACCATACTAAATTGGAGAGTACAGTCCTATTCCGATGTAGGAGATGAAGTGAAGAAGTCGGTACAAAATATAAGCATTTAAGTGCTTAATCACTCCTTTGAGAACCTCTGTTACACCTTTGTAATCCTACTTGTTATGCCGCAAGGATGCTATTTTATCTTAAGAGTAGCAAATATATGACGAGGTGTGTAGTTATAATAAGGGCATGGAATAATTAATAGTAATTAAACAAATAGCGGATGCTACCCATTATTTTTATTATTCACCACACATGAGATTAATTTATGTGGCAGCATACGACGATATTGACCAATTTATAACTTGGACCTAATTTCTGTGAGGGTATACTTGACATTGAATTGATGAATTTTGCCTACTTGGCACCATGTTTCAGTGTCTTTAATTTCAGCATAAAAGAAGGTCAAAAAAGTCACAACTGTAGAAATCTTTTCATCTTTTCTTTATTTAGTTTGTCTCATAGCTGAATCATGGGTTGTGTATAAGCTTAAAACTATCACCACATTATTATTTTCTTCCCTATAGATAGATATGTAGAGAAAGGATGATTGTTTTAGAAATTATTTTTATAGTTACATTCCTTTGTTCTCGAATAATAAGTTGATGAAACAAATAAAGATTAAAGAGTAAAATGGTAGATTAGGTGCATGACGCACTTTATTACGTAATTAAATTCCTAATAAGAAAGTTTGATGGCTTATTAATTATCAGTCTTCTATTCCCATAAACACACGTTGCACCAAAACTCCAAAACATGCCACTTGTCAAAGAAGATAATCCAATATCTGCAACTCCCGAGGCTGGCACAATTATCAAAAACCATCCCCCTCTTTGAATATTATCAAGAACGTCGAAGATAGAACATCACCTGCATCCTTTTATCATCTGACGCACAAAACGCCATGCATTTCTCTAATTTTAGACCCATATCGATAAGCCTTACCCCCCATTAAAATATAGTATTAAAACGAAAATCATTAACTCAGTAGCTATCCACATAACTATAAATTTCACCAATCTAAAGCAACCTTTTCCTCCTACCAAAGAAGAAAAAATGGTTAGCTTTGAGACATTTCTTCAACCCAATATCTCTGTTGTAAAAAAGAGCAGTGGAATGATGGGTTATGATGTGCCTGAAGGAGTGGACATTAGGGGAAGATATGATCCTGAATTTTCCAAGATTTTAACTAGGGATGCTTTGCAATTTGTAGCTGATTTACAGAGGGAATTCAGGAACCATATTAAGTATGCAATGGAATGCAGAAAAGAGGCCAAAATGAGGTATAATAATGGAGGATTGCCAGGTTTTGATCCAGCAACTAAATATATTAGGGAAGGAGAGTGGATGTGTGCTCCTGTGCCACAGGCTGTCGCTGATCGGAGGGTGGAGATAACTGGACCCGTCGAGAGGAAAATGATTATCAATGCCCTTAATTCTGGTGCCAAAGTTTTCATGGTACGTCCCGAAATTTTTACACTATCACGTCACCTAAAATATTATATAAATACAAGTGGTAACTTGGAAAACAAGGTCAGTTATCTATTAGAATATACTGATAGTATAAAATTTCTTTGCTTATATAAGTTAAATTCAATAGTAATTGGTTTAGGGAATTTAACTATTTGTTGACTCAAAGTACAACTTCTAATAGTGACTAGAAAGATGTTAACGATCAAGATTTAAGAAAGGGAAATATGAAGGAAACTCAAGTACTATTGAATGTAGCCGTTGTGACCAAATTTAATTAACAAGTGATTATCGGGATCTTTACATAATAGCCTGTCATCTTCATTGTTTACTTTTTCTAGTCATATACATAGATTATACAATTCATTATACATAATTATACATATATAATATATAAATTATGCGTACATTATACCTCCACCGGCTATTTTTAGTTTAAGCAGTTGCTATTTGGGTTAATACTTCTTTTTATATAGTGGTCACCTTATGAAATGACGAGAAGTGGAGATTGTAATGCAATACCATATGAGAGTGAATTTAATTTGTCATGTAGGAAGCATATCAATAGCGTTTTATCAGTTACGATTTGAATAGAAGAACTTTCTTTTATGTGGTAAAAGAAAAACTAGATTAATTATAGTACTAATAATGGTAAAATTTAGCAGATGAGTGTTAGAAAGAGTGAATAGCATGATAGATTTACTAATGATATCTCCACATGTTCAAAATAATTGGGCAAAAAGGCAGTGTAGATTATATTGAAGAAATAATTAATTTAAGCAAATCGAGTTAACTTCAAAAACTTAAAAGTACATCCACAATATGTACATTTTGTTTTTTGTTCCTACATATCAGAGTGATACAGTTTATAAACTAGTGGTAATCGAGTTCCATTAATTAAATCCTAGATTTGTTGTGTATATTCCACAGGCAGATTTTGAAGATGCACTTTCTCCAAGTTGGGAGAATCTAATGAGAGGTCAAGTGAATTTGAGAGATGCGGTAAATGGAACAATATCATTCCATGATCAAGCCAGAAACAGAGTTTATAAACTGAATGATCAGACGGCTAAGCTATTCGTGCGCCCAAGAGGCTGGCATTTGCCCGAAGCTCACATCTTCATTGATGGTGAACCTGCCACTGGTTGCCTTGTCGACTTCGGCCTCTACTTTTTCCACAACTTTTCCAACTTCCGCAAGGCACAAGGACAAGGATTTGGACCCTTTTTCTATCTCCCCAAAATGGAAAATTCTAGGTTAGTAATCTTCTTATTAGTTAAATTTAAATAGTCTTTGAAAGTTGAATGTGTAAGAAAAGTTAGAATGTTTTTTCTTTTGTTTGAACAGGGAAGCTAGAATATGGAACAATGTGTTTGATAAGGCAGAGAAATGGGCTGGAATTGAGAAAGGAAGCATTAGGGCCACTGTCCTAATTGAAACACTTCCGGCTGTGTTTCAAATGAATGAGATATTGTATGAACTGAGGGACCATTCTGTTGGCCTCAACTGTGGTAGATGGGATTACATTTTCAGCTACGTCAAGACTTTCCAGGCGCACCCCGATCGCCTTCTCCCTGATAGAGTTCTTGTTGGCATGTCTCAACACTTCATGAGAAGTTACTCAGACTTGCTCATCCACACTTGTCATACGCGTGGCGTCCATGCTATGGGAGGCATGGTATGTCAATACTAGTTCATCTCCTTTTATTTCATTTATGTTCTTTTATTTAATTCTACACAGGCATATTTGTTATATCAGGACTATGATCTCAATTAAAATGCATAAATGCCAAACATATGACAAGGAAGCATTACCATGCTACTTGGATGAGTGATGCATTGGAAGTTCTTGTGTGTTGCATCCCTTGTTTTGCCGAGATCATTTAGAGAGTTGGTGCGAATAGCGTACAGGTTGGAACTACCACTAGAGCATTCGAGTTGTACACCCAGTCTTTCATGTATTCATGTTAGAGAAGTCTGTACATGATCGTTTCCACATCAGTGCGCCGTAGATGTGCGATAGGAACGACTTTTCTGCTGTTGATATGTGTGGAAGAGCCTAGGTTGGCCAGCGCATTGGCTGCATGTGTTTATCCTTTGGTACTTGCGTGATTATCAACCAAAAGCTTTTTTAGAAAATTTGAGACATAACTAGCAGGGGCGAAGCTAGAGTATCGGCCAGGGGTTCGGCCGAACCTAGTAGCTTTGTTTCAAACCCTGTATTTATCCTTAAAAATTCATTGAATATGTACAGATGATTAATTTTGAATCTAGTAACTTGAAAAGAATAGAATCTCGAACCCATAAGTTTTAAATTCTGCCTTCGACTTTGATAACTAGAGTAGATTTTCAGTTTTTTACATTAGGATAAATTTGGAATATTATGATGTATGATCATTTGAAGCATAATGGCATTGTGGGATCCTTGAAACAGGCAGCTCAGATACCAATCAGAGATGATCCAGCAGCAAACGAGGCAGCATTGGAACTAGTAAGGAAAGATAAGCTAAGAGAAGTGAAGGCAGGGCATGATGGAACATGGGCAGCTCACCCTGGCCTAATTCCAGCTTGCATGGAAGTCTTCACTAACAACATGTCCAATGCACCTAACCAAATCCACTCCATGAAGCGCCAAGATGCATCGGTCCTAACTGAAGAAGACCTGCTGCAGAGGCCGAGAGGTGTCCGAACAATGGAGGGTCTCCGACTCAACACCCGAGTGGGAATTCAGTACTTAGCAGCCTGGCTAACAGGGGCTGGCTCTGTCCCTCTATACAACTTGATGGAAGATGCTGCCACAGCTGAGATTAGCAGAGTCCAAAACTGGCAGTGGTTGAAATATGGAGTGGAATTGGACGGAGATGGACTTGGAGTGAAGGTGAATTTGGAACTTTTTGGAAGAGTGGTTGAAGAAGAAATGGGTAGAATAGAGAGAGAAGTTGGAAAGGAGAAATTCAAGAAGGGAATGTACAAGGAAGCTTGCAAGTTATTCACAAGGCAATGTACTGCACCAATCTTGGATGATTTTCTGACTCTTGATGCCTACAATAACATTGTCATGCACCATCCTATTGCATCTTCCCGCCTCTAAAATTTCGCGGCATAATTTGCATTGTCGATCAATCTGTTGTCTCTGTATTGTGACTGCACTGCCGTCTTCCCCAGTAATAATGAAAGAAAAAAATGGAACTTTGCCTTTGAGGAGATAGCTGATTATCCAAAGGCTCTCTTTTTCAGCATTTGCTTTTCAATCAATCTGTTAGCTGTATTGTGAGTACTGCTATCTTTCCCTGTACTAATAAAGACAGTTGTTCATTTTATTATCCTCTCTTTTTAGTACGTACAATTATTTTCTTTGGATATTTGTGTTAAAATTTCGATGAATTCAGGGCAGTACAGGCTGTGGAAAAGTTTGAACCCAAATCTAAAGAGTTCCATGCACCCAAAGTGTAGAGGATAATTAATTATGAGGGCAGTATTTTCAGTTAATGAATCATAACCTGATTATGTGTTACGTGAGATTGAGAATTTTCACTGTTCAATTATCTAAGTATCAAAATCAATATATCTCCAGAATTCATTGCAAAATCCTAGCAACACCAAGGTAGGTACAGAAGAAGGGTGCCTAAAATTGGTTCATCTAATTCTTGTTAGAGTAAGCCCATCTAAAAATCATATAATGTTGGACCTTCTATAAACTCTTGGTGAGGCCCAACATTTGGTACATCTTTTATTTGAGGAATTAACTTAAATAGTTACCCACCGCTCGAATATTAAACTAAATATGCGAATAATATATGTATAATCTTGTATTATCAATGTATAATTTTGGGAAAGTAAGTAGTGAATCTCCCGGGCTACTTGTGTAAAAATTCCCTCAAAAGCCTTTTCATTATTGTGATATTAACTAATTTCTTCTTGTATGCCGGGTGACAATTTCTAGGGAATTGACCCATGGCATGAGTATAAGTCCAGATTTTTCTAGAGTTCCTTTCAATTCAAGTAGGTCTACAAACTTAATAACTAAATTGTAAGGACCAGCGAGTCAATTGTGAATGGAAATAGTCTTATGCTCAATGTTTGGTGAGAATTGAAAGTGACATGAAAATATTATGTCGCGTACTCACTTGCATAAATATATAAGATAATTAAATAAGAGTTTGTACGCTGCGCGGAGCTATCGTTATCCAAGGAGGGTTTTGCTGAAAATTTATATTGTATAAATAGTTTTATCACATATATATATGCTTCGCTTTTTCATGTGTTTATTCTTTATATTTTGAATTTTTAGCGAAAATCTTATCTCAGCCAATATATAATCGAATAATTAAGTTGGTGTGTGTTATTGTTATATATAAAAGGTGTAAGGACCTGTAGGCGAGGAGACAGAGAACTGAGTCCCCTCATAGTTATCACTCGCGAAATAAAAGTATCCCCTAATATTTGGAGGATTTTTATCCCCCAACAATTAATCTCCTTATCCTACCCGTATCCTAAAAATAAACAAAAATACTGTGAGGTTGTTTGGTTCACGAACTAACTATATAGGAATGATATAATCTTAAAGATTGTTTATTCAGTAAATAATAAAGTGAAGACTGCCTATTTTTTGCGTAAAATATGGCCAGCCAAACAACCCCTTAAAGGGCTCCTGTAACAATCTTCTCCGTCTCAAATATATATGTCTTGCTTACTATGAAACTCCAAATTTTCTAGGTGACTTCGCATACTGTCCGAGGGGTGCGTTAATTTGTCTTAGTAGATAGAACAAATTCTGCCTGAACCTCCTATCTAACTATTAATAATGAATAATTGGAAATTATTAAACAGCTCCATATACAGATTTGGTTTTCAAGAAAAAAAGTTATACTACTATTAAGAGTCAAATTAACAGTCATCCCCGTTATGCAGTACTCCGCGGACGGAGATGCTATCATCCAGAGGCGGATCCAGGATTAGGCGGTCACGGACAGGGGTGATACTACATATTTTAAAGAGTGGTCTACTGACTATCATTTCTCAAAAAATTATACTATGTATATAGATAAAATATTACTCTCCCGGTCCATAATAACTGATTATTTTACCTTAAGCATATATAACCATTAAGGAAATACGAACTACTTGAGAAAAAAAAGATGTATTCACTAAATTAATCAAACCTTAATTAATTGCATTGGAATACATAATAAGGGCAAATTTTGAAAAAAAAATTTAATTCCTCTTTTATTATGTAAATGAACACTTATTTTAGACCAAAATAAAAAGGTAAAATGATCACTTATTATGGGCCGAAGGGAGTAGATTTTAGAGGTATATAACATATATTGAAAACTGTTTGTCGGAGAACTTTTTTCGTTTCCATCAAGTTTGAACACCCTTGAGAAAATTCGTGACTTCGCCGCAGGTCACAAGCAGGATCTCCATGAAGGGGGTTCAAAAATAATTTTTTGTAGTTAGTGGGAATTGAACCTATGACCTTATCAAAGTTTTGAACCCCGTTGACCACTAAACTACACTTCTAAGTTGTAAGTTGTGTTAAGGGAGAGTTTTGAATCCCGTTGATCACTAAACTACACTTCTAATTTGTGTTAAGGGAGTTCAAACTTAATATATAGAGGTAAAAAATAAATTTTGCCTTATATATACAGTGTAATTTCTCGGCGAAGGGGTTTTATGAACCCTCTTCCGTCCCCCTAAATCCGTCCCTGATCACAGAGTACGATAACATTCAATATAAATTTATTACTGCTTAAAAATTGGTACGAGGACCTATACTAATATCTAACTATTTCTTGAAGATATTTATCGGTATACATAAAATTTTTGCCTGAAGTTTCCAGATGCCAGTTAGCAGTGAGCGTCCGCCTCTTCACGCACTAACTCTTTTTTAATCTTGTATTTTTATGGGCATAAAGTAAGAAAAAGAAAATAAAATGCTTATTCCCTATTTAGTAACTTTCCATAAAATCTGGAGTTGCTCCGTTCAAAGCGGCTTCTTGTAGGGCTAGCTTTGGTATTAAAACTTAAAAAGGAATACCACAATAGCTGTAATAAAAGATATAGTACTATTCTAGGAAAGGAATGAGGTGGATGTGGTGTTTTTTGGTTGGAAGAAGTGGTCATTACTCATTACTCATCTAAAGTATCTGCTCTTGTTGCCCTAAAAGCAGCAAATGTTCTACGAATTTAGTACTATAAATATATATATATATATATATAGTTCCTTGGA
This sequence comes from Nicotiana paniculata, assembly GCA_005239505.1. Classification (NCBI taxonomy): domain Eukaryota; kingdom Viridiplantae; phylum Streptophyta; class Magnoliopsida; order Solanales; family Solanaceae; genus Nicotiana; species Nicotiana paniculata. Next base: position 9,635 of record ML337653.1, read on the forward strand.
TTTGGAGTAAGACTTTGAAAGTTGAAAGTGGAAACCTAATCCAGCAGGAGTCCAAAGCTTTACCCACTTTTCATGTTTCTTTTGGTTACCCACGTCAACACGTGTCAAGACTTAGATTCTGGTTTCCAACTTAAGCCAAACATCCCATTTATTTATAGACATAATCCTTTTCCAGTATTTGCTGAAGCCAATTGTTTGCTTTGATGTGTTCAATTCTAGTTGGTTTGCCATTATCTAAATCTAGGAGAATCCCATATTGCTATCTACTTTTAGCAAGCCAAGGAAAATATTATTTTTAAAAATGGTACATAAACCCCACAATAAGACACAACCCTCTACTTTTCTCTGTTTTCTTCCCTTAATTTAATGTAGAGATTAGGGACATAATCAGTGTCACACTTTGACGCTAGCAGTCCTTAAAACCCTAACAAGTATAAGTAAATGAATGAATATAAACAACAAAAACTTAGCTTAAAAATAATAATTAAACAATTAAGTCACATATAATAATTCTTTGGTTTATTGCCTGCATGCATGTCCATACATGATATAACTCCATTGACAGCTTTTTGTTAGAACAAATCAAATTTCAAGAACTTAATTTGCATAATATATATCAAATAAATACAGCACTGTGTAGGTTTTGAAGACAAGATTCTAAATTTTTTACCTTGCACCGTCTGTTTGACAACATACTGTTCATCAAAGATATATCTCAAAATATTGATCTTATCCCTAAAACTAAGGTGTCCTATTTTGTTATGAAGTGATTATTCCAATGAGAGTTAAAATTCTGATTATAGTTAAACGAAAGCAGACCTAAAACGTAGATAAATTTCATATTTCAATTGAACTACTAAAGTTGATCCCGTATTCTTTTTCAACAATATATATATAAGGAAAATAAATTCTGAGACAACCTAAAATGGAAGGTAAAACTGCCAATTCAAAATAATGGGTGTGACTTCAATTGTCTAAAATAAATGGATTTAAATAATATACACCAACAATGTAAAAACTTTTATTTTTCATGTTGTAATGGGTTATCAATTCTCTATTTTTCATATTATTCAATCATGTTTGTTATAAACGGTAGTACTTTTTTACCAAAAATATGATAAATAATTCTAAGAGAATTGATAATTAAAATGAAAGGTTAATCCTAGTAAAGCTTAATGACTGTCAGATCCGTGAAGGTGATAATGAATGAATGAGATAAAGCGCCGTAGTATTAAATTTCGGACAAAGTTGATGATGATGATTGACAATGAATATGCGAGTGAATACGTGGAGTAAATGCATGCAATGACAATAAATGTAATAATAAAGGATAACTCGTCCGAAATGTCAAACGTGAGATTCAACTATTGTTGGTCGAAATCCCAATGCACACGCAAGTGTACGTGATCGACAAGTAATATAGAATTTAAAGTCCAGATATCGTATCCACAGAGACTTGTGTAAACTACTA